>MU856890.1:8843-142893 GCA_033296705.1 Chaetomidium leptoderma | reverse complement strand
AGGAGGGATTTTGTTGGGGGGGTGTCGCTTTTTGTTGTTGTGGTTGTGGTTGTTGTGGGTGGGGGGAGGTTGCGGCGGGATTTGAGGACCGAGACGAGGATTGGGAGCGCCGAGGTGAGGTCGCCTTGGCGGGCGCGGAAGGTGGCGTAGGCGGTGAGGGAGGTGAGGAGGTTTTCAGAGGGGAGCCCGGCGGCTTCGTTGAGGGTCCAGATCTTTTTGTCGAGGGGTTCGGCGGGCAGGTCGGGCCGTTCGGAGGCGGCGAGGTGGACTGCGTCCTCGAAGAGGATGCTTGCTGGGCCGGTTACGCCCTTGTAGTCTAGCCAGGAGGCGTATGCCAGGCCGGCTTCGATCTTCTGCTGGTTGGTGAAACCCGGGGTGGACAGGATTCTGAGGTAGATGGCGTCGGGCGACTCGAACCGTAGCTCGCAGTCCTCCTCTCTCGGTGCGCCCTTGAAACCCGGCGGGAGGGGCTTGGGGTAGGGATTCGACGGCCCGATCATGGTTCCCGCGGGGAAGACGATATTCCTGCTCTTATCCATCACCCAGCCGTCCATGTACTCGGCCGCCTTGGCATAACCCAGCATCGCCTCATAGTACCCCCTCCTCCATTCCTCCGACTTGGCTGTGACATCCTTCGTTCCCGGCGGGCAGTCGTGCGGAGCATCCTTGACGTCCTTGCCGTCGATATTGGGGTCTTGAAGCCGGTTGACTGTCGTCTCAAACCACCAGGCGACCTGAAGCCAGTCGGTGATCCTGCCGGGCGAGGGCTCGTAGCGGGCGCAGTTGCCGCCGCGGAGGTCCATGCGCGTCCTGAAGCTCCATTCGTGTGGTGTGGGATACCTGCGCTCGAGGCGCTCCTGGACGACGGCGAACCAGGCGGCGACCAGGGAGAGGCCGGCAATCCAGATGTAGCCCGTGTACTTGATGCCCGTCTTGATCTCGTATTTGAGCTGGGCTTTGCGGTCCGTCGTCAGGTAGCGGACCCGTCCGGCGCGGGTGGTCGGGACAGAGAGAAAGGGGAGTTGGGGTCGGGCGCGAAGATCGGTGCGGACGGCGGTGCTCTGGGCAAAGGTGCGCAACAGCTTCCGGGTCCCCGCGCGGCGGAAGAGCAGGAGGCGGGAGCGCATGGTGATGGCGATGGTGATGGTGAAGGGGTATCAATGGTCCCAATGGGAAGTGCGCTTGTGTACAGCTTAGCGCATCTCCAACTGCGCGAAGAGCGAAGAGTGGCGGCTAGCAATGGCTGTTTGGCCGCGCAAGAGCGGGACGTCGGTCGATGACGAGAGACTGAGGATGGACGATGTTCAGAGCTCTAAAAATCCACGCCGAGCTTCCCTGCAACCACTAACCACTAACCAACGGTCTTGGCAGCCCCGCAGAATGCCAACTTGAAAGCTTGGACCATGTCGAATCTGCTGGACACACGACATGGAATCTACCGGGAAGTGGGGAGTGGGTGGGGGCGTGGGGGGCGCAACCTCCATCGCAGCCTCCCAAGGCCGTTTCGGCCAGACCATCGAGACCACTAACAGAGCCCAGTGTGGATTCCACTCAGAAATGCTAACGCCAAGCGACCGACAAAGCCAGCCATCCACCGTGAAACCAACGGCCGGCCTCACGATGGGCAACCTCTCCTTGTGTCAAGACGAGCCGCGTCTCTCGGCCGATCGGACTTTTTATGTCAAATAGCGGGTTTTGTCTACTTGTCGTGTGGATTCGGGATATCGTGGGCATGGAATAAAGCTGTTTGGTTTCCCTTTCTGATCATGACCAGGCGAGGTCGCTTCCCGTCCGGTCATCCTCCTTTTCGATTTCTTCAAGTACATGTCTTTACGTCTTTACTTGATCGAGCAAACAGTCCTTACAGCACGGCTGGCACCGTGCCATCAGTCGCTCCTTTCCCCAAGAACAGAGGGGGTTGAACCTCCCCCCCATACATAACCATGACCACTTTCATCCCCGGCTGGAACCCGAAACCCTTCCCCACCCTCGCCCTCTCCGCCGGAGGTGTTCTGGCCCTCGCGGACCTCCACACCATTGCCCAGCGCACCGCCATCACAGGCGGCGCCAGTTGGATGGACAGCCTGCTTCTTGCTCCCGGCATCCACTACCAGCAAGCCGCTGATGTGTTGTTCCGCAAGGACGGCGCCTCCGCCATTGTCGACGTCGTGGACGAGATGGGTGGTTCCGCCGTGGCACTCAAAATCAACAATGCCGCCACGGCCAGCTACATCCAGAAGGTCGCCAAGCCCGGCGAGACGGTGACGCTCGACGTCGGCCGTGTTGTGGCTGCTCGCGGGCGCTACAAGCTGCACCGGTCCGACAGCGGGAACCATGCCACGGCGTGGAGGGAGAGCGGCGGGTCAAGCCTCGGATGGGTGTCGCATGTGCTGTACCTGAGCGGCCCCGTGCTGACACTGACTGCTATTGTGTTTGTCGTGCTCTTCAAGGACTGTGAGCCCGATCCCCCTTGTTTGACTCCTGCTAGGTACATACATACACCTAACACTCCAAGGGTGGACCCTCATGTCCATCATGGCCCTCATGACGTCCCGCATCCTCAACATATGGGTGATCAAGCAGCGGGCATCTCACGGAGACAGCCCCCGCCGTGACGACTCGTCTCAAAAGTCCCGCTCCCGCTCAAGATCCACCACTCGCAATGGCGAGAAGAACAGCAACAAGCCCCGCCGGCGCCGCCGTCTGTCTCTCTCGGCAACCCGCCAACGCATCGTCCAATACCTCGTCCACCTCGGCGACTCGGACCACAAAACGAGGGTCCGCCTGCGCGGGAAGGTCGGCGACATCCGCGCCATCACCAGCCAGACATGGTACGTAGTCCTCCACAACGTTGGGAAGGAAGTCATCGCAGCGGGGCGGTATTTCGGAGAGGAACCTTCCCTCATTTCCCCCCTTTTATCCCTATCCTCCCCCTCCCCTATCCCCCCGCCCCAACCCCTTTCTCACCAAAAAACGCACCCCCCCCCCAACAACAACCAGAGATCCATCACACACCCACACCCACACTCACAAACTCACAAACTTACAAATGGCCGGGGGATGGGAAACAGGCTCCGCAACAAAACCCACCTCGAAGGCTACCTCGAAGCAGCCGCCAAACTAATCGTCTACCTCGTCGCCGCCCTCTCCGGCAACATGACCCAGGCCGGCGCCGCCATCATGATGGTGCTGCTCCTGACCTCGGCGGGCTTGCTCGCGCTGAGCAACCACAAGGCCAAGAAGATGGTGGTGAATGGGCTGGCGGTGGGCGTGGCTGATGATTCTCAGGCGGCGACGACGAAGTCAAAGGTGGGTGGTTTTTCTCAGGGCGGTGGTGGTGGTGGTGGCGGTGGTGTTATAGCTAGTGGTAGTAGTGGTAGTAGTAGTAAACAAGGAGGGAGGGGTGGAGGAAGGGGCGTGTATAATAATAATACTGCGGATGGTGGAGAAAGGGGACGGTCGAGGCAGGATAGTGGGGGCGCTACTGGGGCGGTTGGAAACGAGGGGGGAGGGAATCCGGCGGATTTGGCTGAGAGGGGCCAGGCTGGACATGTGAAGTGGCAGAAATGAGATTTGGTAGAGTTGAGTTGATTTGGAGGGGTGGGTTGATTTGGTTGACAGTGTATGTACCTAGTCAAGGTAGATAGTACGGCGCATCAGGGGTTTTGTTTACTCATTTTGTTTTCATATGTCCAGCGCGCAATACTACTCAATTGGGTATACAAACAATGAGCCCCCCCCCCCACAAAAGCTTGCCACACCTCACTGGGTTGACTTTGCCTCCACATAGCGTTGAAGCGTTTGCTTCTGGAGGGCTCTTTGCTCGTTGATAATCTCCCACAGCTCTTCATTCTGCTTCTGCAGGTCTTGGTCGCCCGCGGCTGATTCAGTTGCGGGCTGGTAGAAGGCAGCGACGGCGCCCTCTATGACCTCCTGCGGGAAGCCGGCCGCGTTGAGCAGCGAGTCGAACCGGGTCTCGGGGCCTGAGCACGAGTCGAACTGGGCCGTGAGAGTGTAGGCGCGCTCCGCCTGTGACGGCTTCGTGATTGTCACGGTTTTTGTTGGCTTGTCGGTTGGGAACGGCGAGACAAAGGCAACGTTGGTGACGGCGGCGTTGAGGTTGGCCAGCTCGACGGGCGACTTGTTTTCCGCAATGTCCCATTTCAATATCTGGCCCTTCGGGTGCCCCGTGAGCAGCATTGTGCCGTCGTAGCTCAAGCTCAGGCAGGAGGCCGGCCCGACGTCAGGCTGCGTCGCACCGAATGGCGAAGAGACCTGCACCACAGTCGTGGCCTCTTCCGAGGCTGGACCCAAGAGCGGCTTCTCGGCAAACATCTCTGTCAGGTAGAGCGAGCCGTCCTCGCAGGAGACGCAGATGGCCCGTGACGACGGGTCGAGAGATAGACAGAGAGGGAAGCTCGGGAAGAGGAGCGTCCTCAGGGCATCGCCAGTCTGGTAGTTCCAGATGATGCAGGATTTGTCTTTGCTCGCCGACACACAAAAGTTTGTGTCACTGCTGACACTTGGGCTGACCGAGAGACCCGTGATGGCGGCCCTGTGGTTAGAGAGACTCCGTTGCGGCTCGTGCTCAGCAGCTGAATCCAGTTCGAGCAGCTGGGGTAGCGACCAAACGTGCACGTCCGAGTCATCAGACCCCGTGATGACGTGGTAGGGGGTAGCAGCCACGCAGGAGACTGCCTGGACGTGGCGCGCCGGAGTCGACACCAGTCGGCCAGTGCATGTCTATTGGCTGATGTTAGCACCCTCAGGGTTCTCAGGGGTCTGTCTACCTCTCCGTATCTCACCTCCCAGAGCATCAGCCGGCCCTCGGCGGTCCCCATGACGAGGATATCCCCGACCAGGGTCAGGCATCGTATCCTCTCGGGGAAAGCTACAAAGGCCTCCTGGTTCCCGCGGAGTCGGGAGTAGACATGCACATAGGCCTTCTCGTGCTGGGCGGCGAAGACGTGGGTCTCGCTGACGCCAAGACAGTTCACCGGAACCGAGCTCTTTTTGAAGTTTGACTTGACCGAGTACGTGGGGCTGAGGGTGTGGCAGTAGATGCCGACGTCTTTGGCGATGGCCGTGTTGGAGGAGAGCGGCGCGCCACAAATGGCCGAGACAAATTCCTCAGAGAGCATGGTTGCGTTGCGTGTTGTGGTCAACAGCGGGAAACTCGGGAGTAAAACGACCGCGGCCAATCACAGCGGGAAACAAACCGGTCCCCCGAGTTTTTTTCTGGTGTTTCCGACTGACGCTAATAGTGGTTGGCTACCCAAGTTGAATTCCGGGCGACGTTGTGGTTTCACTGCCGCAGGTGTTGGGGTGAGACAGAGCGCCCTAGTGCGTGTCGAATCACGCAATGGGTTGTTGGTCTTGGCCAACGTGACGGGAATGATAGCTTAGGTAGGCAGCTAATAAAGCAGCGTTGACTGTCGAAGGGGCTTTTAATCTGAGTGGATTCGGAATCGCTGCATCACATCCTCGAAATTTTTGTTGGAAAAGATCAGCAGGGATGTGCACTTTCCCTTTTCCTGCAGGTCGGTGCTCATGATTGGTTGGGCGAAAGGCATTGACGTTGGGGGTGGGTCCAGGTCTTGACTCCCTCGACTCCGTCCCAGCCGTTTGAGGCCGTCGCAAGGCAACCTCGAGGCAACTTCCCGATCCGCATCCGGGGACCGGGGTGGGGGGCGCTGTCACCCTGCACTGCTGCAGGCAAACGCCCGGCCCCCGATAATTGACAAATATTCTGTAGGTACCTATGTACATACATATTTTACTATACTCCAGAAAGAGGTTACCATGGCAACGTCAAATAGGGGTAGGGAATATCAGGGGTGGGTACCTCAGGAACCTACAGAAGTAAATTCCTCCAATTGATTGAGAGACAAGGGGATGATACGGAATATATATATTAGTATTAAGCTACTACTATTACTTTGGATTGCATTGAACAAGAGAAAGGAGCGATGAGTGAGCATCGTGGACGGTGCATGTGAGTCCTGGCCAACGAAGTTGCAGTTGCCGTTGCACGACATATCTCCCTTGGCTCCCATCCTGCCGCTACCGCCAACCTTCTTGACCGCATCGTTGATTATGCCAATGATGGTCCACAAACGTCGAATCAGTTGCTATCGCCCGGCAGCTTGTCGCACGGGTAGTTGGCGCTGGAACCCTTGCCGGTCGTGACCCACGACTGGTACGCGCGCTCGGGGCTGCAGACAGGGAGGCGTACAAATCCCGGCGTCGTGATGTCGACGTTGAGCAGGCCGTTTATGGTGTCGCCGTTGGTGAGGTCCGCGAAGCCGCCGCCGTTCTTCTTGCCGTTCTGGATCCACGTGCGGACGGAGCCCTTGATCAGCTCTTCCTTGGTGATGCCCCCAAATCTATCGAGTGATTCCAGGCCCGGGGCCTCCATCGTTCCGAGGGTGCGTAGTCGAATTTATCCCGGGCGAATGGGTAACTAAAGGTGGAGTTAAAAGAATGACAAGGAAGACGGCGACGGGTGGCCTTGCCCGGCCAAGGTCGTGTCGTCCGAGCCATCCCGAGGAAAAACCTCACCGAGTCCTCGGTTGGTGGTGAACACACTATTGAGGCGGGAAATTGGTGAAAGAACCAACAGAACACTGCGCGCCAAGAGGTCGTCCACGGCGTTGGGCGTGGACAGGAAAGTAGGTTGGAGCAGATTCCCGAGCGGGCCGAGGTCGACACGGCCCGGAAAACCGCCAACAGCCTGCGTTAAGTGGATCTTTGGGCAGTAGGCCTGACATGTCGCGCGAGCTCGGGATTCCGGAAAGCAAAGATGACGGGCATGTAGGTCGGTGGCGCATATGTCTCGTTGCGTGGGAAAACCAGATCGACTTCCAGCACGCCGGCGGCGTTGACAATGGCTCCAAGCCAGGCCAGTGAGGCCACAAGGGACCAAACCGCCCGGGCGGGGAGGCGCATGCTGCTGGCGACGACGGCGAGCAAGAAAAGGGTGTTCGGGGAAGGTTGGGGGCGAAGGATAGTGAGGTGGGGAGCAACGCTGGCAGCCTGCGAAGAAAAAAGGAAACAAAGGGCATGAGGTAGCAATGATCAATCAGATACCCCATCGTGAACAAACCAACTTGCCACCCTTGCAGCCGGCGAGTCGGTGGTTGCATGTGCGTACAGTTTACTATTCAGTGCTACGGGCCGCTTGGCCGGCTTGGCGTCTTGCAGCACGGCTTCATCATATGCCCATGTGCGTTGGATGACACGCTGTGATCCTTCACCTCTGGAGAGTGAGCAATTAATTCAGGTCGGTAGTTTACAAGTCCCAACTCGGCTCTTCGGGCACAGCCAACAGCGTTACAATGCAGTGACACTATTGTTTCTTATCACCTTCATTTCCCGTCATGGGGAAAATGGGGAAAATGGAGATGCCATTTTTGGTCGATGCATCCAACCTGGGCATTATTAAGTGAGTACCTATAACTATAAGCTGTGGGCTTTAGAATGAGGACCCCGGCCTTCCCCTCCCCTTTCTTCCCTCAGTCTCATCTCATCACTTGGTCTTCTCACCAGCGCCCGGGTCCAAGTCTCAAAGGATGCAGCTCAAACACCTTCTCGTTGGGCTCGCCCCAGGAATGGTCGCCGGCCGGGTCCTGTCACGCCGCGCTGTTACCTGCCTCATCTTCGCGGTCCCTGACAGCAGCGCTACCTGCGAGAGCTTTGCGGATGACTGGGGCCTGTCGTCAGTCGACGAGCTCAAGAGGTTGAACCCTGGCATCACCTGCCCGGATCTCGATACCAGCAAGACGTACTGCGTGGCGGGCACCGTGACTGATGATCAGCCTACGACCACCTCCACGCAGTCCTCGTCTGCCAGCCAGACCTCGACCACCATCCGGACCACCATCACCACGCAGTCCTCGACCGCCACCCGGCCCCCGACCACCACCTCGGCGCCGCCCACGACGACGACGACGCGGCCAGGCAACGGAATCACAACACCCACACCTGCACACCCGGGTATGGTCAGCAACTGCAACAAGTTCGCCTATGTCAACCCGGGTGACACCTGCGACAATCTTGCCTTCTTCAATGGCCCAATCGCGACCGAGGACCTTATTCTCTGGAACACGGGCGTCGGAGGGCGCGAGTGCCGTAGCCTGCAGGCGAACACCTACGTCTGTATCGGCGTCATTGGAGGCAGCACACCAACACAGACTGGGAACGGCATTGCCACGCCTGTCCCGACGCACCCGGGCATGGTGAGCAACTGCAACAAGTTCACCTACGTCAACCCGGGCGACACCTGCGACAACCTTGCCTTCTTCAACGGGCCCATCGCGACGGAAGACTTTGTTCTCTGGAACACGGGCGTGGGAGGGCGCGAGTGCCGGGGGCTGCAAGCACACACCTACGTCTGCGTCGGCGTCATTGGCGGCGGCACGCCGACACAGCCTGGAAACGGCATCGCTACCCCATACCCGCCCCATCCGGGTATGGTCAGCAACTGCAACAAGTTTACCCGCGTTAACCCGGGGGATACCTGTGACAATATTGCCTTCTTCAACGGCCCTATCTCGACCGAGAACTTTGTTCTCTGGAACGCGGGCGTTGGAGGGCGCGAGTGCTGGAATCTACAGGCAAACACCTACGCCTGCGTCGGTGTTATTGGATAAATACCGGACTGTCTGTGTCCGTATTGGCGTTTGCGTCGTCGCGTGGGAATACTAGTAATTGAGGCGACGCGTTGAGTGATGAGTCTTTTCTGTGTCTCCTTGAACATGAAGCCATTGTGATATGCCTGCAAGGGACTCCGAATCTGGTCTAACTCGGTGTCAAGCTCGAGTTCATACTGTGCCAGCAGCAGTCAAAAATTAAAAACTACTGCACGTGGACACATGCAGACTCGGGCAAACGCCACCAAACCCTACCTGGGCACGTGCTGGGTAAGGAGAATCCTCTTCCCCTCACTGACTTGTTTCTTTTTTCTGCCGAGATGCTTAGTTACACTTGGAACCCGCCGCGCAATGGCGCGCATTGGGTGCTGCCATGTCCATGCCCATGCATCGGGAAACAGAGCTGAGGAGCTGAGGTAGGTATTCCGGCCATGTCGAGATGCATCATGTACCTCGATTATATTCGGGTGCGGAGCATCGGGTCCTACCACGGGCACCCGCGGCAAAGTGTTAAACGTCCGGCTTGTCGCAGCAACCATCTGGGAAAATGCACAATACATACATGATACAGTACATCCCCCGGGCCGTGTACTGTACATGTACATACCTCTATCAGATATCGGATTCGCCATCAGAGAATCTGATAATCCCATGCAGCCAGAGAGGGCTCGAGCGGCAGTTGTCTCTTGTTGGACATGGTCGACTCCGACTCCCCCTTGTCTTTCGGGACTCTCCGTCCCCCCCATTCCACAGCATGGTATGAGTCGTCGGCACTCAAGGCCCATCGCAGGGCTTCATTTGTGGTTCGCCAAGTTGTGCACCCAACGGAGCATGCACCTACCCGCCGTCTCGGATTACTCGCGCCCTCAACACGAGGCCTGCATGCCACAAGGCAACGTTGGACCAGGCATTTGCCAGGTCTTTTGACACTCAAAGCTGCAGCGGTGGTGTTTCTTTCAGCTCGCACCAAATAGGACACTTGGGACTAGCCGAGGAGAGACGTGTGCCGTCGATGCCTCGTGCATCTGTTGACTGCATGGCACAGGACCATTTCCTGGAATGAGTTGATCCAGTTGCCTCCCTGCCCACAACAACGCCTGTCGATGCGATGCCAGGTGCACGGCCACGGCCAGCCAGCAGCTAACAACTTTCTGATTGCCTGTCTCGGCCAGGCCTCTTGTTTCTTCTGCTTGTTTGCGCTGCACATACACGGGCACGGACTGTTGTTGAGCGGTGCGGCCATGCTCTCTTTCGGCGCGGACAGCATTGACAGCTTTAGGTGTCACGACAGAGCCCGCGCCGTATCCCAGGACAGCCCCCTTGCTTCTAGTTATCTTGATAACAGACCACCCCAGGGAGAAGTGAGACTTATACGGGGCACGCCCCATCTTCCAGTCCCTAATTACTTCCAAACCCTTGGCACACAACATGCCCTCATCGTCAACCTTGGATGGTCTGGATCAACAGAACTTAAGCTACTCATGACCCACCTTCAACTTTCTCTCCAACATTTACAACGGGAACAGCACCCGGATCCTCAGTTACACCGAGGTTTTGTTTCTCGCTCTGTGCAAGCCAAGTCTCAGCAAGGGCCACCGCTCCCACACGATCTGCGCAGGGATAACACGCCACGCCGATCTGAATCGAGCATGGGAACATTGTTTCCTGGTGTCAATCTCGTCCGCCTCGCCGATTGCCTCCATCACCAGAACAGCATACGCTCCAACATATGGAGATGGATGCTGAAGACGCCATGGTTGACTGCAACCTTGCTGAGCGGCTGGTGAGAGATCTCGAGACCTCCTCAGATATCTTCACATCACGAGATTTGACCGCCGGCTGCCCCTATGCGAGTTTCGCAGCCCCTGATTTAGGCGCGAGCTGCCGCGCAAGCTATCGCCCACAACAACTTTCCATGAGCCACTCGCTTGTGATGCATGAAGACGACTCATGCGCCGAGCAGTCAGACCACGGCAGACACTTGGGAGTCAAAACCAGATGCCTAGATTCATCCAGTGTCACGTCGGCAGGAATGGGCCTCTTCTCCATCCGCACTCGGCAACAGTCTGTTGCCACAGCGGCCACGTCGGTTTCCGGCCGCTGCTCTTCGCTGTTCTCGCACAGCACGCTTTCACCAATCTCGCCCGTGCTCTCGCCCTGCTCCTCAAACCAAGAAGGCAGTCCGCACGGCACTTGGTTCGAGGATGAGCCCGAGTCCCCGCAGGATGAACCCGGCACCTCAGTATTCACAGCAAGGACTTCGCTTTCTGACCCGCATCAACTCGCCTTGGACCTTTGCGACGACGACCTCATGGCGGCGTCACAAAAGCTGGCCATTGACCGTGTGGGCATCCCCGGGACCACCCCGACAGTTTACTTCCCCGGAGGCTTTCACGACACTCGCTCGCGGCCCCATACGCCTGCGAGGCCGTTGCACTTGGAAAAGCCACGCATTGTCGACATTCCACCAGTGGCCATAGGCCCAAAACAAACCTTGTCGCCAAAGGGGAGCCGTTGTGGTGCAGACTCCGCCTCCATAGCATCGAGCCCCTGGGAACCGACGACGGTGGAAATCCTCCCAGCGGGGAGGGTCGAGCGGCGGAGGCAGGCGTCCTACGCTAGCAGTTTGCAGGAGGATGATCCTCACTCGAGTATGGCTTTGCTCGCGACGGCTAACGGCCGAACCGTCATTGACGCATCTGCGCCGCCCCCCGTCATCCCCTTTGCCAGCAAAGACCAGGCGCGGCACCATCCTCACGCGCGTCCCCCGCCTTCGATGACCATCGATGAGAATGAAATCTTTGACGAGAGGAAAGCATCTGGTGCCAGCCAGGCTCGAAAACCGTCACTCGCCGACCTTCGCCACCACTGGGTCAATAATGCTAGCCCCGAGACGATGACCTCGCCACCAAGTATCACGCCATCGACACCAGGTCCGCCCTCTCCCGGCGTCCCGCTCCCCCCGGAAGTGATAGACTCCCTCCGGGTATCAGTAGCCTGCTTCCCAGAGACGATGCTCCTCACCTCCAGCCTCTCCGTCGAGACCATCCGGGCCTACTCCAGGAAAGTCAAGCACCGCCGAGCGGACCTAGGAAGCACATACGACGCCGACTCAGTCTACTCATCCAGCTCCCACACGGGCACGAGGCCGCCAAAACGGTGGAACATGAGTTGGCTAGGCAGCCACACCCGACGCAGCAACAACAAGCACCACCTTGGCGGCCAAACCCAACAACAATACCACCACTCTCTCCCCCGCGGCACGGGCACGACACCACCACCACCACCGCCCGTGAGTGAGACCCCCCTCAAAATACCCTCCCTCCCCTTCATCTGGACCCCCATCCAACGAATCTTCCCCTCGGCCCCCGCCCACCTCTGCGACGCCCTCTACGCACACCTGCTCGCCTACAATTACATGACCTCCCTCGACCACCCGGCTGCTAGTATTTTCCCGCCGCCACCGCCATCGTCTCCTACTACTACAAGGCCGAGAACAAACCACCACCAAACAACAACTGGAAGTCTCCTCCAAATCCCCCCAAAAGCCGCCTCTCTTTTGGGCATGGACATGGGCATAGATGACCCTGTCTCAACACTCCATCACCAGGGTGGTGGTGGCAGTGGGAAGCACCAACCACCGCGTTCAAGTGGAGGTGGAAATAGGGTGTTGTTGGCTCGGGCATCGTCGTCGTCGTGGCGGACTAGTTACCTGCTGCATGAGTTTTTCAATCCGCCTGCTGCTGCTGTTGCTACTAGTACTGATATTGGTGGTGCTAGTACTAGTAGCGGTCGTGATGGTGGTGGTGGTGGTAATAGCAGCAGCCAGCAGCAGGAGGGGGGGGCCGCCGGGGTGGTGGTGAGGAGGGAGATAAGGATGGGGTTGGGGAGGTGTATTGGTTTGTTGGTTGCTGCTATGCGTATGCGAGTGGATAGCACTAGTAGCTCTGGGGTGGCGGATGAAGAGGTTGGTTTGTTGTTGATGGGTGAGGGGGGCGGGGACGGGGAGGTGGAGCCTGTGTTGATGAGGGCGCTTTGCGAGGTTGTTAGGTGTGCTGAGGAGGGGGATTAGGGGAAGTTCCAAGTATGCGGAAGCGGGGAGGCAAATTGCGTTGTGAGCAGCGGTTTATTTAGTTTGCAGACCTACCTTCGAAGCGTATCGAGCGGTGCTTTATTCTTGGTTTTTAAAGGCTTGGGGAATAGAATTCCCGGGGACGGCCGGTTATTGAGACTGCCAGTGCTGATGAGAATGAAGAAGGGGGTTGGAACTTGAGCAGTAACCGTTTCTAGTCGACAGTTCTCTTAGTCTCGGAACTATGATATTTCAAGATGTCCTCAAGGTCATTCGTGTCATTATCTCGGCTGTTTCTCCCACGCAGCCGTCCCAGAAGACGTATCCTACGTCTCTGAGAAGGATATTTGTGCGTGCAAACACAGCAGACTGGAGAAGCTCGTTATGATGGGAATGTACATACCCACAGTGTCACCGAAAGCGTTGCTCGTCATCTATGCCTGCCTACCTATCTAGGTAGGCGGTCTGCCCCACAAGACCCCGAAGCTCATCTATGCTGTACTGGCCAAGAAGCTCGCCCGGATGTTTCACGACGGCATTCCTCGGCGCTACCGAATCGCGTAGCGAGTGTGCCATAAGTAGTGATGACGAATTCGTCGCGGCACCATGTCCGGTAGACATCGACCGAGCCGAGCAGCCCTTTCCAGGCTTCGAAATCATCGGACTGGCCAAGTTGATAAGGGGGCTCAAGGCCGTTGAAGAGTTGTGAGTTTGTGAGTAAGAAGCATTCCAGTTCGCACCGCATACCCTCCTTGATCTTCCCCGGCATGGCTGTCTTGGCTCCTCACTCTCACGAACCGCCTGTCTCGCGCTTTCTAGGGCTTTCCGCCCAAAGATATTGTAGTAGAGCTGAAAGCGATAGAAAGCGATAGAAAGCGCGGAAGATGCGGAGCTCTTCGAACTGGGTGCTTGTCTCGGGTCTCGTGGTCTTGAAAATACGGCGAAGTCAAGCGTCTGAGTATTTCTTGGAGGATCCGTTGTTGGCAAGCCCGAAAAGTTGCGCAGAACAGGGGATGCGCCAGGAGTACCGAGAACAACGAGCTCGAGTCGAGGCAGGTCAAAATCTCAGCGATGACATCAGTCGCCGGGTTGTAACTCGGAGGGAATCCCCCATACCTATTTGGATATTTCCAGAGCCCCGCGTGGAGAAGGGCTAGTAGGCTTGGGCTTGGCGTGATATCTTACATTAATGCCCCAGGAGGACGTTCTGGAAAATGGTGGGCAATCACGAGCCTAGGGCAGCCCGAGTCTTTGCAGTGTTCTCCCACGGCGTTGCAAGTTCGAGTAGTAGCTTCTTGCTTTGATTTCAAGGTCGCCTTGATAATTCACCGGAGCAAACGAGCTGCGAGAAGTCACCTCCGGCTCAAATCCATGACTTCTCGCGACAAAGACCTGACTGAGACCGGAATCTAGACACAAGTGGGATTCCGGGTTATAGTAACGGTGAGGCTTGGTTCGAGATCCACGCGATGAAACCAAAAGTTACAGCGAGATCTGAACACTGATAATAGCCTGAATGTCTTGCCCCTATAACCGGTCAGTCACATGCGTTTTCTCTACGCGCCCCAACCGGGGAATTCTGATCTGGATTTATTTCAGGTAACCAGCGTCGGGAACGGGAATTAGGAGACTAAAGGGCTTCTTGGCTTCTTGGCCTGTTCTTTATCCGGAACGGGATCATACATCTTCACCCTGGCACTCGGTACGGAACTACCGAGATCAACGATTTGGGGTTAGATTAACCCCAGAATCCAGATCTTCGGGTCTCGAACTCCACGTCTACCCGCACCGCATGCGCTTCCCGGTGGAGGTTGTCATAGGCGCTCGACTAAAAAGCGAGGAATCGAGGATGCAGGAGGCCCGTGCTGTTTGCGTCTAGAATGGAAGTCGGGTGACATTATAGATACTACCTTGTAGGTATATAAGGAGGCTTCAAGAGCCCTAGATCAACAAGACGGATTTCCTGCGCCCACGGTTTCTCTCGTCGTCCCCAGAACACTTGCCTTACGCAGTCCTACCGGCGCTACAGCAACGATGAAGACCTCGTTCCCTGCTCTGGTCCTCGCGGGTCTAGCATCCGCCAGCCCTCTCTCGATCGAGGAGCGTCAAAACTCGGGCGTCGGTGCCGGCCCGTTTGCACCAGCGGTATATACCCAGTATTTCTCCAGTCTTAGACCAGGCTGACGGACTACTCACAGGGCTTCTACACAAGCAGCGCTTTCAATGGGCATACATTTTACGCACCGAAAACAATCCCATCCGGCGCCAAACTCCCCGTTCTTCTCTGGGGCAATGGCGGCTGCTCGGCCGACGCTACAGGGCAAGCACCCTTCCTAACCCAGCTCGCGTCGCACGGCATCCTCGTCATCGCCAGCGGCACCCCAGGCGGCGGTGGTAGCACCACCGCCGACATCATGAAACAGTCCATCGACTTCATCACGCGGAACGCCGGACAGGGCTCGTTCGCCAACATCGACGCGTCGCGCATCACGGCCGCGGGCTGGAGCTGCGGCGGCGTCGAGGCGTACGCGCAAATCAACGACGCGCGCGTCCAGCACATTGGCATCTGGAACTCGGGCCTGCTGGGCGACTACGACTCGGCGCGCAACTTCCGCAAGCCCGTCTTCTTCTTCCTCGGCGGGCCCAGCGACATCGCCTACCAGAACGGCGAGCGCGACTACAGCTACATGCCGGCCGGCACGCCCAAGTGGAAGGGCAACCTCAACGTCGGCCACGGCGGCACGTACACGGATTACAACGGCGGCAAGTACGGCGTTATTGGTGGGCACTGGGTGCAGTGGATCTTGCGCGGGAACTCGTCGGCTTCGGGGTATCTGACTGGGAGTGGAGCGCGGAATGATGGCTGGTCGGTGGTCTCGGCGGATCTGGACAGGATCAGTGTCACGCCCATTGGCGAATCCTCTGGCGGCGGCGGCGGCGGCGGCACAACCACAACCACGACTTCATCCACCCCACAACCGACTGGCGGCAACGGTGGCGGTGGTGGTAACTGCTCGGGTCTGTGGGGGCAGTGTGGAGGGGATGGGTGGGCCGGGCCGAAATGCTGTTCGTCGGGGACGTGCAAGGCGTCGAATCAGTGGTATTCGCAGTGCCTGAACTGAGGTTAAGTTCAAGGAGTGGACAATGGGTGGTTCGTACATACCTTGGTTATCGGCTTTTACTACACCGTCGGTACATACAGTACATATATGACTTGGTTTCAATCTTTCCGGACGCCGTGGAAGGTGGAGGTGCTACTTGCTAGAAGCATGACCCATAAGTCTACCATTGAACCATAGGTCGTCCATGAATATGGCTTTCTGTTCGTGGTCTTCGCCCCAAATCAAATCTAGGCAGTATTTGTTGAGGTAACACGCCTAATGGGCGACAATTTTCTGGTGAGATGATCGCCGATGTTCAGCCATTGAAGTTCGCCATTCTGCGCCTTTTCTCAATGATACTGGGTCGATGGTTTACTCGCACTGTTTTTTGCTGGGCGCACTTGCTGAAGGATTGTTGAGTTCGCACGGCGCGGGGCGCTCAGATGTGTGAACCAAGCATGTTTCCCATTGTCGTTTGGACTTTTTTAGAAGAAGGAAGAGAAGAAAAAAAAAGAAAAAAGGAAAAGAAGAAAAGAAGAAAAAAAAGGAAAGGGAAAAAAAGAAAGGGAAAAAGAAGAAGAAAAAAAACAATTCCGACGCTCCATTCCAAGGCGCTCAGTTTGCTTCAAGTTCACCCCCTCTTTTTATCTTCCGTGGCCCCTCGGAAGCCAAGACTTCGTCCACTCCACACCTCCGCCTCCGGACCCGCCTGCCCCGGCGACGCTATTCGACCTTGGCCCCGGCCGCCTCTCAAACGCCGAGACGCATCGGAAGTCCAGTCCAGCACTTCACTTGAAGCCGTCCTCCATCGGCACCCTTCAAAGATTGGCCCATAATCCATTGAGATTCCATCACTCTATTGACAGACACACCCACAAGTTCTGGGCATGGATACGGCCCCAGCCCCAGCCCCACGGGCTCCACGCATCACCAACGCCTGCGAGGCATGTAGGGCCGCTAAGGTCAAGTGCCAGGCGAGCACCCAGTTGGGGATATGCAAGAGGTAGGTTTTGTAGGCGAGCCTACTCCGTATTGCGCCACTTCCCACCCACCTTTCACCTCCCGCTAAAAGCAGGACGGACCATGTCTGGCCCTTGTCCGCCGTCGTTTCTTACTGACCTCCCCTCGAACCAGATGTCTTGATTCCAAAAGGGAATGCATCTTCAAGACAGGCCCGCGGACCCGACGGCCCAGACAGTTAAAAAGGTAAGCCGTCCCTCACTGGTCCTTTATTGTCCGCCGTCCAGGTCCATTTTGCCTTCCCCCGTGTTGCACATACCATCCCTACCACTACCCCTAAACACTAGTCTAACCCCCCAAAAAGTCCCAACCCAGCCACAACCTCCACCACCACCACCACCACCTCCTCCTCCTCCTCCACAACCGCACCCCCTCGCTACCCCCCTCCACCAGGCCCCTCCAAGACCTTCACAATCGACATCCCCATGCCCGCCGAAGACGACATAACCGACAGCCTGGAAGCCCTGCGCCTGACCCACGAAAAGGCCATCGACATGCTCGTGCCCAACGTGTCCGAGGGCGAGGAGGAGGAGGAGGAGGACAACAACTACGGCTACGACGACTACGGCGGCGACGGGAGGTACGGCGACTACGACCAGGAGATGTGCGACCACGACTGGCTCGACCAGCAGGAGGTCACGTCGACGTCGGTCGCCGGGTCGGTGCTCTCGCACGCTTCGTCTCTGCCGCTGGGCGCGTCGGCGCTGTCGACGCCGCCTAGTAGTGTTGTTGTTGTTGGTGGTGGTGGTGGTGCTGCTGCTGCTGCTGCTGCTGCTGGCATTCATCAGTCTCAGGGTCTGGGTCAGAGTCAGAGTCAGAGTCTGGGTGCTCAGGGGCAGCAGCAGGGTGGTGAGGGGCCAAAGACCAAGTCCAGGACGTTGGCTAGTTTGAGGCTGCAACCGCAGTTTAACTTGGACTCGGCGGGGAAGCTGCTCGAGACTTTTAGGAAGGTTATGTTGAGCCATTTTCATTGTGTGGTAGTGGGTGAGGGGGACACGGTGGCAGGTATGGCCAAGGAGAGGCCGTTTGTGCTGCTGGCCGTGTTGGCGGCCGCGAGCGGCAGCCGCACGTTGCAGGGGCATAGTCTGTATGATGAAGAGTTTCGGAAGATTCTGGGGTTGAAGTTTGTGGCGGGGGGTGAGCGGACTTTGGAGTTGCTTCAAGGTTTGGTGGTTTATATTGCTTGGTGAGTCTGGCCTTTATAGTCTTCTAGTTTGTTTTTGTCTTGCTAACCTTGTAGGTATCCGTTCCACCTCCGGCCAAAGAACAAGCAGGCGGTGCAGTATATCCGAATGATTGTCGATATCATCAGCGACCTCGAGCTGGACGAAGACCCCGGCACCGACTCGATGGAGGTCCCTCCTACCCCCCAGCGGCTCGACGAGATCAGGCTGTACCTGGCAAGCTACTATCTAGCATCATCGTATGCCACACCCCCTTACCCCTTAGATAATCCCCTAGGTCCCCCACTAACCTAACCACCAGCTTTGCCTCCACCTGGGGCCGCTCCTCCTCGCTCGCCTACACCGAGTACACGGCCCGGTGCAGCGACCTCTTGCAGCACCACAGCCCGCTACAAGGCGACCGCGTCCTAGCCTGGCAAGCCCGCCTCCAACGCCTGGTCGAAGAGACCAACGACCTCCGGCGCACCCAGCGCGGGCGCTCGCAGAGCGAGTACCAGATCGGCCTGATGATCCGCGGCATGGAGACGCAACTCGCCGAGTGGGAGGCGCGCATGGACATGGACCCGCCCATCGCCGCTAACACGTCGATCCGCATCGGCGTGCTCTTCACGCGCGTCTTCCTCTCGGGCGCCCCTTTACTCAAGCTGCCGTCGGTCAGGCGGCTGCCGCTGCCCGCGCTGGTGGACGAGTCGTCGTCGTCGTCGGCCTCCTTTTGCGCCGACCCGCGCCGCCTCATGTCGGTCATCCCCGCGCTGCACGCCTTGTACGAGTACCTCCTCGCGCTCGACCCGGCCGAGGTCAATTCCTTCATCGGCATCGAGTGGGGCGCGCTCATCCTCGGCATCATCCTGGGCTTCCGCATGTCCTTCCCGCTCGTCGTCTGCCCGGAGTGGGACGACCGCGCCGCCCGCGAGGCGGTCGGGTTCCGGGGGTATGTGGATCGGTTTTGCAACATGGGTGGTGGTGGTTTGAACCAAAGCAGCAACCTCACGCCCGCGTCGTCGTCGGGCGCGGGGCCGCGGAGCATGGATGTGCTCAGCGCGAGCAAGGTGGTGCTGGACATGGTGAGGCGGAAGTTTCTCAAGAGGGTGGTCAAGTTGGAAGGGGCTCAGCAGAGGCAGCAGCAGCAGCAGCAGCAGATGGAGGCGATACTGGCGGCGGCGCCTCACCCGGTGCCGATGCCAATGCCCACCGCTGGTCGACGCGCGGCGGTGCCCCACGATTCTGCCATCAGCGGATGTCCCATGATGGACGGCAGTATGGAGCCGTATTACCCGTACTGGGACGAGACCTTCAACAGCAACCTGGCGGGTAGTGCGTTTGTCGCTACCGGAGCGCAGGGGGGAGTGGAAGGCGCGATCGGGATGGATTCTGGCGGGGTTGGGCTGCCGAACGACTTGTGGACGGCCATGACCATGGGTTGGTCTCAGGGGGATGTGGACTTTGACGGCCTGTGATGTGATTACGATGGTGATGGGATCTGGCGGACGACGGATCCAAAGGCCGGGCACCAAGATCTGAGTGTTGAGATTCTGTGGAGTTTCTCTTTCTCAAGCTAGCCCGTGTTGTTGAAGCCCGCCATGGCCTGCCTACCTACAATGTGGGCGAAAGGCCCAACCGAGAAGCCCTGTCGACACCTTGAAAAAGGGGCTTCTGTCTCCCTTACGTTGCGTTTCTTTGTATTGCTAACCCCTCACTTCTCACTGTCAGAGTTCCGACTACTTAATCCTATCCTGACTGTCTTATTCTACTTCACCCATGGTATTTTGTACTCTCTCTCGTCTTGGGCCCCGAGGGTTGGATGAATAAAACCAACCCCAAGAGATGGATTCATCATCACATCTGAGTTTGTACGACCGCTAAAGTAGAAAAAGACACAGTCCTAGCAATGCAAGGGGCAGCAGGACGACGGTGAACATGTGACTTGGCGCACACGCAGGTCATGGCCCCGGCCGCTGGTTGGTCGCTGCGACATCGGGCGAAATTGCCCTTGGCTGGCCCAAAGAAGAGAACGAAACGCTCGAATGCAATCTGCTGTTCTGGCTGATAAAGGACTGATAAAGGACGGAACCCGTGTCGTCCCACACACCCATGCCGTCCAAGATGCGGCTTCTCGTCTCTGATTGATTGAGTTTATTATGGGGCCGGTGTGGGAACCACTTGGACGCCGAGGGCGCTGACGCCAAGGGCTGAGCCCAGGCCAGGGGATCTGCAGAAGCTTGTCTCGCAAGGTTCCTATCAGTGGTCAATGCGCGCCGGACTCCCAGGGGGCCCCTGCTTGGGATTGGAGCCCGCCTCTGCCCCCTCACGCTCAAGTCTTGGTTCGCCCAATCTTTCTGGCGAGGAATAAAAAGAGGGAGGAAGAGACTTGTTGATCGAAGATGGGACAGGGCGTTAGATCTGGTGTGTGAGGCTGCGTGGTTCGGACAGAGTGGTCTGTACGAAATACCTCTGTAGACCTGTAGCGGATCGAATTACGGTACGTGCAAAGGAAGTACATGTACTGTACAATACTTGTACGGAACAACCACCGTTGCCGCGCGTATTGATCGGGAAACCTGTGGTGTTGTGGCCTCGATCTCCTGGTGAGAGAAGAGAGTTTGGCTCCAGCGCGGCCGCTTCTATCGGCAACCGTTTCAGGGTTCGAGGAAGCAGTACCCGGCAAGTTCTGGGCCCGGGGAAGATGAAGCAAGGAGGCCCCTCTGGAATGCTCGGTTCTGCGCGCCAGCAATGCAGCCTGTGCGCGCGGTGCGTTGAAGATCAAAATTGATCTGCGGAGACCCGATCGGACGAGAAACACGGGCGCCGAGCCATGTCCGGGACTGACTTGTCGAGCTGCCGAGGATCGTTGGTTCCGGAGCTGCGCGTCAGCAGCTTGGTAGGGCTGGTGCGCCAGAAAATCATCGAAATGTCGATGTCTGTCGGCGACCCTCCTTGGCCTTCTTGGGCGTCCGAATCGGGCCTCATAACCGAGCGTGTGGCATTGCTCTTGTTCCCGGCCCAGGGGTGTTCGAATTGCCCTACCGAACGGTTATGCAGGTTGGGAAATGCCGGGACCAACAGGAGGGCTGGACGGGCTGGCTTCTCTCGACAGCGAGAGCCACGAAGTGGGGGGAAGATCCGGAGGGCAGCCGCATGAAGCGCAGTGTTGATTGGCGCGTGGCTCAACATGGCGTGCTGCGCCATGTTGGGACTCACCTCCAACATCCTCAGGACAACCCCACGGAGATGGTAGTCGTGTGAAGAGGCTTGAGGATTGACGGCTGAGAGCGCTTGGTGCTACACACGCAGCGGCGTGTTGACCGGCAGCCACTCATCGTTTCCTCTGTGAGGCGAGTCCCCCCCCCGCGCGCGAAAAGCAGCGCGTGACCGGGAAGGGGGGGGGTCATTTCTTGTTGGGCAATGCTGTGATGATCGGAATTCGGGACGCCGGGGCTTTGGGTTGAACAGCAGAGGCAGAAGACAGCCCGACAGCCCGTTCCTGCGGTGCTCCATTCCACGGCGGTCCCTACTTTCCTAGTGGGCGAGGGCAGGATATGCCACTATGGCAACGCGATTCCAAATCGTGGATGCTGCAGATGGAATGTGTGTAACCCATCCGGATCACATTGCGAATGCGCATTGTTTTCGCCTCAGCCCGCACTTTCTTCTCCCACAGTCAATACTAACGACACCTCGGTGAGCGTGCTGGTTTTGTGTGGGTTGGCAACCCAACCTCAGGCTGTTTCAGGACCCGACTCGATCGGGACAATGACCCTGGTAAGAAGCGTGACGGCAAATGATCCGCATCGAATCAGGGCGTGTCTGAGCCCAAAGCGGCCCTTCCCTTTCC
Organism: Chaetomidium leptoderma; assembly: GCA_033296705.1. Classification (NCBI taxonomy): domain Eukaryota; kingdom Fungi; phylum Ascomycota; class Sordariomycetes; order Sordariales; family Chaetomiaceae; genus Chaetomidium; species Chaetomidium leptoderma. The sequence continues at coordinate 121,033 of MU856890.1, read as the reverse complement.
GGCCTCCGTTCGGATCGAGCGATCCTGCATTGCATTGTGGGATGCATTAATCCCACCGTTGTATGATGTGGTGCTTCGGACGCTAATAAGGGAGGAATACTTTTTACAGTAGATGAACTGGCCGCAGACATCGATCAATTGCTGTCTTCTGTCTTCAGCCGGCTCCAGTCAGCTTCGTTCCGTCAATGGGTGCGAGAACGACGGGGAGTCGCCGCCGCCGTGATGACGCTGGGTGCGTGAAGGTCAGGCCAAAGAGGAGGATGGTCCTTTTTTGGTCTTCTACTCGGCGCTAGAACTGTCGGTGGGGTTTGTAAACAAGGTTTGCTCAGTGTTTTTTTTTCAACATCTCGTTGAAAACTGGCGCCTGTGCTCCCAATTGAGGGCTGACTGCTTGAACTCGAGCCGAATCTCGAGATCGACCGGGGGTGAATTGGAAACTGAGCCAAGAATTTTCATGTGTGGGGCCTTTCATGACCATTACCTGGGGTTCACTGTAAGTATCAATGTAAGATTTCCAATCACCTTACGGAGCACTTACAGCCCTACACTCAAATCATCGTCGTGCCCATTACCCTAGTTATCCGTCACGACCTGCCATGAACCTGCCCTGCATCGATTCCACCTATGCAGGCTCTCAGGCTCGCGTCTATGACCGCGGGTTCGAGAGTCACACGGCGGGACAGAACTCTCAGGTGGTTTTCGCGATCGAGAGCCTCGGCACCATGAGACTCTGCTCTTCTTGCAGGTTCCACCAAAACCAATAACCCTTTCCCCCAGGGCACCAAATTCTTGAAGCCGGATGCAGCCGGTGTGTTTCCCCTTCTGCGCGCTTGAGCGGGAGAGGTGGGAGTGGTCGTGTGGGTGTGATTCCTAGCAACCATCTCGGCCCCTCACCGGTTCTCGGGCACTTCGAGATTCATCGAGCACGCCGTTGCGCCTCTGCTTGACTCATGGGCGAGCCGTGTGCCGTGGTTATCGACGGCAAGATCGCTTGCCCGGCCCGAACGTGTGCCGCCCCTCCACCCCAGAGCCTCGAGGTGGAATGTGGCGTCTTCACCAGGCTTTTGGTCAAAGTTTCCAGGTTCAACGGCGGTTCTACACTACACTACATAGGTGAGAGAGGGGGCCCACTCCCCCCCATCCAATGCGCCCTGCTCGCCAGAGCTTCGAAGCACATTGACAAGAAACAGCGACAGGGGTCTGTTCGACGGCAATCCAACCACAGGGTTGCATCGCTAGGCAGTCTGGGCAGTTAGTGCCCGGATGAACTGCGTCTTTCACCACACCCGATCCTTCGAGGGTTGCGCCGGCCGAACCGGTGAAGTGTCTGCTCATTCAGCTGCATAAACCCCGAGCCGGCTCTTGCAATGAGAGCCGAGCGAGAAAAGACCGGTACTGTGTCTTGTAATCACAAAGAGGCATCGAAACCTGCGACAGAGACTCGGCATCCCGTCGAAACGCAAACAATTCCTGGACCCATGTGATCTAGCATGGATGTGTGGCCCAAGTTCTGACCATGCACACGCTGCAGTGAGAAGTCCCCCTTGCCTGAGGACCTCCTCTGCCCGTGGGTGGGCGCTCGACGCACTGTGGACCGAGCCCCACCCTTCCAGACTTTGCCATTCTTGGGCGCCAGTGTCCGGGCATCCATCTTTGCGGTTTGCCTGGGGTCGGTCCAACAGAGGACCCGAGACAACTTGACTGGACTGATGCCAGGATGGCAGCTTTGCGATTTCCTGGGGACGGACGCGACCCGGCAGTTCTTGCGCTTGGAGCATCTCGCGGCATGCAACAGCTCTCTTTGTGTCGCGGTCGAGGTCAGACGGAAGCGCCTGATCAAGAGGGTCGCTCCACGGGGACTGCGCAGCCTCCAAAAATCTGTAAAGGCAGCGATCACGAGCAGGCTCCTGCTTACAAACCTGTGTACCTATAACTAGTTACCTATATTCCGTACCTCCATACCGTTCACCTCGGCGGAGAGACGGGAGCATCTGAGAAGCCTACCGGAGTTCTGAATTAACCCATCACACTGCCCGCCGCTCCGGCCCCCGGTCGCACTTGCAAGGTCAGGGCCCTCTCCAAGTTATCCCCTGCGTTTTATCACGTTTTTTTTGTCGTGAGCCTTGCCAAGGTGCGAAGTTTTGGTGTGTTAGGGACGCGCACTGTATTTCCTTAGCGCCAACCGGTAAGGTAAGGTTTCCATGGCCCGTGTAATTACCTGCCCACCACCCTTGCCGATGAGGTGCCCCGGAAAGCTTCCCATTGACTGGAGCGACCCAGTTCCTTTGCGAAGGTGCTGTGGCAGCTCTTCCTGCACCTTAGTTACCACCCGTGGACACACGCTGCGCAAAGCTCCCCTCCATCCCACACCAAATCTTTCTCCAACCCCCAACTTTTTTTTCCCTCCCAGTCATCGTTCTCGTTGCGCTGCTGTAATCTGTACCTGCACCGCGCTCCTCCACCCACTGTCTTATTGCGCCCGCCCCTCGTCGTCATTTTTTTTTTTTTCTCGGCTTGGTATCCGCTGTCGCGTCCCAACCGAACAACGCCAACTCTTCCAACAAACCAAAAGCAGCGCTCTCGTTTACCTTGCGGTATCCGTACCTGACAGCGTCTCCACCACAGTTCGCCGCGCACGCTACGCGTTTCCACTCGTTCTCACCACTCGATCAGCGCGATCGCCGCTCCAGCTATCCAAACCATCCCCATCGCTGCGCGACGCTGCATGCATCGCGAGGCATGAACGGGGATCACAACCCGCCGAGTTCAATTTCTGGCGCGTCCGCCAACGGCTCTTTCGCCGCGCTGACGTCGAACCGCGCGAGTCCCTATCCCGCAACCACCGCCGCGACAAAGACGACAATGGCCGTCCCGGCCTTTCTCCCGCCCGCGCAGGCCTACCGCGCGGCCTCGACTTCCCAACCAAGTTATCCGCCGTCGCTCCCGACTGCCAATTCGTTCGATCGCGACACCAAGAAGCCCGTCGGCACGCCGTCATCCGTGACACCTCCGACCCTCTCCTCGGCGCTGATTCGATACCTCCCCCTCAATACTTCCGAGGAGTCGCTGCGCTTGATGATGGTCTTTTCCAAGGATCTCGTCGATGTCGAGGTCTTGCCCGCCGAGCACTCGGTCGATGCCGGTTTCCGATGCGCCATCCTCAAGTTCAAGAGCCCAGCGGGCGCGCAGGAAGCTATGAACATGCTCGATGGCAAGTCCAATATTTCAAACGACGCCGAGATGGTCGTCGAGATCCTGGGCAGCTCAAGTCCCGCGGCCACGGGGAAGCGATTTCCCAATGACGCCATCATGTCTGCCGGCGCAGCATCCAACGCGACCGTCTCTGCAGCCCCTTCGGCCCCATCGTCGAGGCAGACATCTCGATTCAACGGAACGTTCCAGTCGCTGGAGAAGATCTCGCCCCCGATCAACTCCATGTATGGCGACCTCACCAGCCACGAAGCCAGCGCCACGTACCAAAACATCTTTGGGCCCCAGTCGCCCATCGGAAACCACCTCGCAAACGGCATCCAGGTCACCAGCAAATCGCTCATCGATGCCGCCGAAGACGACGAGACCAAGGAGCTGCTAAAGGACCCCGTTGGCTTTGCTGAGAACGGTCCGCAGCGTCGCCAGACAGCGCCCCAGCTGCCCATCTCGCGCATGGCGAGTCTGTCACTGAATACCACCCCCAGCCCTGCCGCCGGACATACCCCGATGCCATACTACGGCCACACGGGCATGGGCTCTCTTTCTGGACTGCAAAACACCATGTCTCCAACCGCCATGGCCGGCCCCGGGACGGGCTACAATGCTCCGCAGATGCCGCACCGGATGAACAACTTTCCTCCTGCCAACCCGGCCGATCAAAACCCGCCGTGCAACACGCTCTATGTCGGAAATCTGCCTATTGACACTTCAGAGGAGGAACTCAAGGCCATGTTCGCGAGGCAGCGGGGATACAAGCGGCTTTGTTTTAGAACCAAGCAGAACGGGCCCATGTGCTTCGTCGAGTTTGAGGACGTTACGTTTGCAACCAAGGCTCTGCACGAGCTCTATGGGCAGCCGCTACACAACAGCGTCAAGGGCGGCATCCGCCTGAGCTTTTCCAAGAACCCGCTCGGTGTCCGCTCTGGCCAGAACCAGGGGCAAAGCGGCGCGGGTGCCATGGGCGGCATGAACGGCGGAATGCATTCCGGATCCGCCGGCTCATTCACCACGGCCAACGGGCCCCCACCCGGACTGAGCGCGCCTCCCGGCCTCGGCGCGAGCCGCGGTGGATACACGGCGTCCCCTGGTCTCGCCACCGGCACAAGTAACCTGTACGGATCCCCCACCGCCTCCAACGCGCCGACCAACCCGTGGGGCAACGGCATGTACAGCGGAAACGGACCCATGATGGCCGGCCCTGCCTCGCCGTTTCCGTCCTACATGATGGGCCGGTGATCTTTGGTTGAGCGTAACAGGTTTTATCTGGGGGGAGGTGTGAACGTTTCTCAGGAGTTTGACGATTCCCCTTTTCGCGGTTTTTTTCTTTTTCTTTTTTTTTCGTTTTCTGTTCCTTAGGACAGTTCAGTCGGCACTTTCAATACCCCCGGTTCCAACCTCTTCATATCTCGCGGGGTCATGCATCACCGCCCCGGAGGGCCAGACTGGGCGACCGAGAACGATCCACTGCGCATTGCTTATACGCTGTGGCACTTCCAATGCGGCGCACTCATCGGCGTACGGTCTGAGATCAAGGAGTTTTTGTCTTTCAAACGGAATGATTCCTGGGTTTACGATGGTTTGTTGGTCCTTCGGTTGTTGCATTTGTCGGCCTTCTGTCTTGGTTTTCGCGAGGAAGGGGGGAAGAGGGGCATCAGAATCTTAGAGTCTGCTTTTTAAAATCCCTCTCGGGCATTGGGAGAGAGCACTCTGGCTTCGCGGGGCCCTTCATTGGGCCATCGTCACGCAGCTATTCACCTTGGTTTTCGCACATACACGATCATGGCAAGCAGGAGGGGGTGGGGGGCGCAAGGTCAACAGGGGAGGCGAAGGACGGGAACATATTATGGCCCACGGCGTCGCGTCGGTCTAAACATCATTATCATCATACCAGAGGCAGGCATCCATCAGCGGTACGGATCTCTTTCGCGGTTCATCAGGGATCCGTTTGGAGTTCTGGGCAAAGGTGGCGTAGGTTTCCAACAGCAAATGGCAGGAGACAGGAGATTTTGTTCTATGACAGCGGACAAGCACACACACGAGTGGGGGGGCATAGCTCCTCTTCAATACACGCAAAAATTTGTGCGACGACGACAAGTCTCTCACCTGGCTCTTAATGGCGGTACGATACGACGGGAATAAAAACACACATCAGCGAAAGAACGAAAAAGAAAAAAAGAAAAAAAAACATATATGGGGACCATCATTGCAGCAGTGGGCAAGGCAGGCACATCATCACATCACATCTGGGATATACATACTAGCAAAAGGCCTTGGGAAACGGAGGATTGATACAGCACACAACCGGGAGCTTTACTTTACACACCATTGGCAAAAGGGACTGCATCGAGGGTTTTCTTTCTTCATATGTTGGATGGTTTCGCATTCGGGAGATGGCGACGCGCATCACACAATTCTCCCCCTTTTTATTTTTAGTGGTATTTTCCTCTTTTTTTCAGCACACCCACCCCCCTTTTTATATTTTTACGATTTCTCATGAGACCGGTTTTCTTTTTCTCTTCTTTCCCGCCCCCGCAAGGCATGAACACTACAGCCTGGGCGTTTGCATGTGCCACTCGGCGCTAGCGTTCTGGTTTTTTTTTTTTTTTTGGTTTCATTTTTCCGAGTGGGTTTTTTTCCCCCATCGCGGTGGTGTTTCTTTGGTCCGGCCGCGTCATACCATACCTTTCTTCATCATCATTATCATTGTGGTTGGTTGCTGATAAAAAACGGTTTACTGGGGGGGAGGGGGATCCGATACCTTTGGGATGCGTGGGCTGCTGGTTCGTTTTTTCTTTTTGCTGGGGTTTGTGTGGCAGAGTCCATGGGAGTTGGAGTTTGTTTCTTTTTTTGTCTCGATCGATCGGGCTGACGCATGTTTCTCTGCTGGCCTACCCCCCCGCTGTCGGTCGGGGGTTTGGTCGTGGATGCTGGGAGGTGCATTAGATGTGTCAGGTGGGACTTTGAAAGACCTGCCTTTACTCATTTATTCCCTGTCTAACTGGTATAAGACGTTGGATTTGGGGGGCGGGTCTGTCCTCTGTGGCTCTCTCAACATGGATACATTTCCTGGTCGTGGTGGGCTGCTCAAACTTCTTTCTCCCTTGACTGCATGGTAGCTTTGAAGAACGGCTGGGAGAAATCGATGACTTTGCCGTGCCTGTATCGATGTGTCTTGAATAAGTGCTCCTTTTTGGACGTTACGAGATGGTTGTCAGGGACCTGTCACGGTTCCGCGCTCACAAACAAACAAACCAGCATTGACCATACAAAAGAAACATACTAGTACCCCCCTAGCAACTCCCATCAACCCCACAACCACAATCACTCCTAGTAAAAATACTCGGCCACACCTTACAAGCCTAATAACCCCCCATTACCTAGTCAGCAAAACCCTATCCCCGCCAGACAACCACTCAAGTCAGAAAAATGTACGTGTCCCTCCACAGTGCATCTCGCCGGCTCGTACACATAGGGCGGCACAGCAGGCGCAATGACAAGGCCGCAGGTGAAGTTGTACGGCGTGTCGGCCAGCGGAAACATGACGGTGCATTGGTTGTCGGCGACGGTGCAGGTTCCTACTAAGGGGGTGGCTGTTTGGCGGGTGTTGATCTCGGATGGGAGGGCGGTGGCGCCGAGGGTGAAGAGGGTGAGGGCGAGGAGTTGCATTTTGATGGGAGGGTGGTGGGGGGGGGGGTGTGGGATTGCTGTTTTAAGAGAAGACAAGACAATGGGTAGTGAAATAGACATAATATATCCAAGTGCGGCTTTATATCAACAATTCCCGTTTGGCGTCATGAGAAAAATGTTGGGGCCTTACTCAGCCTACCCCTTGGCCTCACCTGACAAGCTCAGAAAGGTGGTATTCATGGATGCAAGAAGGAAACGAGAGCGGGGAAGTAAGCCCTTGCTTGCTACTAGTGCTGATAGAAAGCAAGACCGAAGAGTCAGCTCCTCGTGTCGACTATATCGTGAGTCAGCTCACTGCTTAGCTAGTAGGCACCTCAATATCACCTTCTCCGAAATCATGATGTTTGCTTTCTCTTCATTTCTTCTCTCGTTCCATGAACCTTCAGCTTTTGAGTCGATGTGCAAGCAACCCGTTTTCATGCAGCCAAGGCGGTTATGGGTACAGTAAGTTATCCATATTCCGGTTGTAAATCAACTTGAACCAAAAGAAAGGTCCATAATATCGCTGGCAATCGTGTTAGGATATAGACGGTGACGGACGGTGAGTGTAGTTGTTTTGGTACACACAAAGAACTTCTATCTCTACCTAATTATTAAGTTTCTCTATTCTACCTTCCTAGGCGGCCCGCCATTTCCAGTCCCACTCAGTTCATTATTCCCCCCGAATCAAGAACCTTTGCCAGACCTGTGGCCTGTGGCAAATCGAGGATGAGAAGCACAATCTTTGATTTGGTTGTTCCACTTGACCCTCGTCACACCTGTCGCCCAGATGCATGTGGCAACTCATCAAGCTGGTGGAAATGTGCGCTCGAGGCCTTCTTCCGAAACAGCATTCCAAAAGTCAGAACATTCCCCGCCTTCGCCAACAGCGGCCTCCGATCCAACTCGTCATCCAACTCGTCATCCAACTCGACCTCGGTCCTCCCATCCTCAGCCAGATGGACGTTCTTTTTCATATATCGGCCGGGATTCCAAATGTTCCAGATGGCCGAGTTGACCAACATCAATGTGGCCTCAAAGACGTAGAAATACCACTCGTATCGCAGGAGCGGGCTGAGCGCTCTGAGCGCGTCGGCATCCTGCAACCGCACAGTCGTGTTCCCGGTGTGCTCAACCAGGCGGTAGATGCAGCGGACGAAGATCAGGGCCATGCTTGCGTATAGAGTATGGAGTGGCGTCGTGGCGGCTCGAGGGAGGATCTTGGATCTGGCGCAGCGCCAATGGAAGAGGCCGGCGAGGATGGCGAACACGACGATGACCATGACCTGTAAGGAGATGGCGGCGATGACAAGGACTTTTCCGAGGTGTTGTTGGTCACCCGAAGAGGTCGGGTTAGCGGCCAAGGAGACTCCGATCGCGTTGAGGGCTTCGACGAGGGCCATGAGGCCGCCAAATGTGGCGAGCACGCGGCCGGGTGGAAGCGGTGCGAGGTAGGGGATGTAATAGAAGACGCGGCCAAGAACGTGGTAGTTTGCGAGCTCGAGGAGGGGTCTGGTGATTTGAATCAAGTGTTAACGCTCATGTACTATTATTAATTTGGAGGTTTTGAGATGTGGGAACTCACGGGCAGATGTAGATGAGCACTTGGCTGAGGATGAAGTTGATCAAGACCGGAGTGTCCCCCTTCGCGTACACATAGTGATTGAAAGATCCATATCCACGGAGGGCGTAGCCGACGGTAAAGAACAGAGCGCAAACGGGATGCAGGCCGACGAGTCCCCAAGACTTGTAGCGACTGGTGTAGTGGTGTCAGAGGATGAGACATGACGACGAGAATTGTGGTATTCTTACTAGCACTTCCAAACATGCCCAACGCCCGACACGGCAAACGCAATGGCAAAGAAGATGGGTGCTCCCTGATTTGGGGCATAAATCCAAAGGCTTCCCGGGACCGGGAGCTGGGAATCTGCTTCGGCCATCTGGTCAACGAGCAGAGCTCAGGGACTTGAGAAAGAATCAAGAATATGAAGAAGGAAAGATGAAAGCTTCAGTGAAGAAAGAGCGAAAAAGCTGCTGTGTGATGAGCTGCTTCACGACTTTTATGTCGTCTGGTCTCAGGGGAGCGCTGAAGAGGCCCAGAGTTCCTCGACCCGCCATTCGTCAACGGCACCACTTACACGGGATGGCGCTTGTCCCAAATAGGAGAAGTTGTCTGCCAAGAGCCAGGCCGGCGGAATGCCGCCGCTTGACCGGGGGTCCGGGACAGGGGGGAGAACCGAGACACGCGGCCGGCATTTGTGAAGTGCGAACTTCTGAAGGAGGATCCGACGACTCTGCTTTGCGCACTTTCAATTTCCTGGCTTTCGAGTTTTCTCATTCAAAAATTAGATCCGGCGTTGCAACCTGTACTAGCAGTGTATTCGGCTCGATGGACTTGGACACCCCCCAAAAACGCCACTGTTGGGAATGTCTCCGGCGTTGCCTCGTCTGTGACTCGGCGCAACCTTCATGCAGCAGGTGTTCCACAGCGGGCATCCAGTGCCCGGGATACAGCGAATCGAAACCTCGGCGGCTGAGATGGCTACCTCCAGGCAAGGTCATATCGCAGACGCGGAACTCGAAGCCGACTTCATCTCCCAGAATCAAGAACAAACGTGGCCGTGACCGTGACCAAGCAGTGGTGACCCGTGTTGCGACCACCCATCTGGCCATTCCTCGGTACCACATATGGCCAGAAGCATATGCCCTGGTTGAGGCGGCTCACTACTGCAAGTCACAAACCCTCAAGCAAGGTACCATACCATGTACATGACTAACTGGTCGGAATGGGACAGACAATGCTTGCGTCCACCCGGACATGGTACCCATCCACGATCTCGGCTTTAATCTTCACGTTTATCCTCTTTCGAGTGTCCATATCCAGGGCAGTGTAGCATTCCCCGACCACTTACGTCTTAGTCTGGTTTGCATGACGCTCAGCCACCGCATCAACCGGATGAGAAAGCAGACTGACTGCAGCGCCTTGGTGCAAAGGTTCTACCACTACCGCGGCCGTGTTTTACGGTCACTCTCGGATGATGTAGGTCTTACTCACAGACAAGGCGGGGACGTTCTTTTGGTCTCCATCGTATCCCTCTTGCTCGCCGACGTAAGTGACACTCGGAAAAGCTACCAAGACTCTACATGTGTTGATCCATCTCTTCCACCCAGATCCAGCAGATGCCTGTACCGAACTGGCGGTGGCACGTAGAAGGTATCCGTACCCTTATTCAGCTCCGCGGGGGACTCCGAGCTCTGGACCAGTCGCCGGGATTGAGGCCGTTGCTTCGTTGCTTTGTCTTGTATGTTTCTCAGCACTCCTAGTGTCCCCTTCCAAGACCTCATCGTTTGGATTGCTAATCTGCATGAAGCCTCACCGTAAGCGCCAACACAACCTCCCCGGCATCCGACCTATACATGGCCAGCTCGTACCTCGGTGAACTCGACTTTATCATAGAGAATTACGGGTGTGGGGTCACTCCCTTCCATACGTGCCCACCGTCGCTATTTGGCGAGATGGCCAGGATCAACTCGATCCGGGCACATGCCTGTGTGGGCCATAATCAGTCGCAAGAAGCATACACGATCCTCGGCCGGATCAACAACTTCACAGTGGAACCATGGGCCAACTCCAAGCCCGCGGCGAACGAAGACTGGAGCCTGGTCGGACGCATCTACCAGGCTGCGGTTGCGTTATACTGCATACGGTCGTTGCAAAGCCTGTCGATCCTCCCCTCTGATGACCTGCTGAGTGCGCAGTGCGCAGCACACACTCAGCGCCTCCATGAGCTTCTCGGCACGGCACTCCCCAATCAGCGGGTACAGAGATTTCTACTCTGGCCACTGGTCGTTCTTGGCGTGGAAGCCTCCCACGGGTATGCGTCAGGGTGCAATCGCCCATTCGTCCAGGAGCAGTTGTGCGAGATGAGTCAACAAGTCGGCTCCTATGCGCCATTGGCCGCGAAGCGGGTTCTGGAGAGGTTTTGGGTCTCGGGGGCGACAAGCTGGGATGCTTGTTTTGACCAGCCATACCTTTTCATGAACCAGTTCGCCGTGGATATGGCGGGGGTAGCGCCAGATCCAAGCGGGTGACAAACAGTGCCATACCAGAAACACACGCATGTATTTGCATTCTCCTCAACCAAGAGACGGCCTGCTGATGCCTCCCATATGTTCAAGGATCCCCCCATCCTACTTACTATCCAGCCCCCCTACCTCCTCCCCTCCCCCCTCTTCCCGACAAAAATCCCCAAGAAATCCTTCACGAACCCCACCCACCCCCTAATCGCCCTCATAATATTCAACACAGCCAAATACCTCCACATGAAAACCTCGACCCTCTCATAATCATCCCCATAAACCTCCCAAACCGCCTGCCTCCTCTCCTCCCCTTTCTGTCTCTCCCCCTCCACAATCCTAACCCCCCCATCCTCCTCCTCATGATGGGCATCACAATCAACAACCCTCATCTTCGGCCCAACAACCAACGCCCTCCCCCGAATCCCCTCATCCGCCATCAGCCTGGTCCCAGCATCCACCACATCCTCCAGTTCCGCCTTGGCACCCCCAGCAAGTAACGCCAGCCCCGCCGGCGGCAGCAGCGGCGTGTCGACGAAATAGGGCGCCAGCACATTGACACGCACACCCTTGGTCGTCCAGGCCGTGCCGCGTAGCGCGCGGAACAGGCCCATCACGGCGTGCTTGGAGGTCGTGTACTCCGTTTGACCGGGGAGGGGGCACAGGCCGGCGATGGAGCTTATTAGGAGGAGGTGGCTGTCTTTGTTGCCTCGGGAGTTCGGGTTGAGGAGGGGGAGGTAGAAGAGGGCTAGGTGGGTGGTGTACATGACGCCGGTGAGGTTGACGGCGAGGACTTGGAGAGCCGGGGGTGGTGGTGATGGGGAGGTGGAGTCGAGGTTCTGGGGGAGGTCGAAGAGGTTGGCGGTGCCGCGCTCGACGATGCCTGCTCCGGCGACGACGGCGTCGATGGTGCGTGTCGGGGAGGAGGCGGCGGCGGTCTTGAAGAGGGCGAGCTGGTCGGTCCAGGAGGTCACGTCGCAGTGTTGGTAGGTGATGAACTGGGTGGTGGGTTCTGAAGAGGAGGAGGACCGCAGCTCGGCGACGAGTTCCTCGCCGGCGCCGTCGTTGACGTCCCCGATGATGAGGTGGGCGCCGTGGCGGGCCCAGTGCCGGGCAAAGGCGGCGCCGAAGCCCGACGCACCGCCCGTGATGAGGATGGTCTTGCCGGCGAGGGAGGACGTGTCGTAGGCCTTGCTGCAGTCGACCGGGGGGGACTGGTTGATCATGTCGACGACTCTCCAAGCGTCGTGTTTCGGGGGGGTAGCCATGGTGTGTGTTTTCTGGTACCTTGTTAGTTTGAAGTGTATTTCGTGATACGTTGATGGTGGATGGTGATGTCTTTTCTCAGCAGCTGGGTTCACCCTTGAGCCACCTCAGCATACCCAGGCCCGAGCTGATTACTTATACCAAGGGAACGGGCAGCGCTCTGCTTTATGGAACGACTTCTTTTGCTGGAAGGAGTCTATCTTACCTTTGGATGTCAAACTGGAATCACGCGGACCCTGTGAGTCAAACAGATACCAAACCAAAATACAAACAAAACAAGTCAATGCCAACACATCAATGAAGAATATCCCCAGACACGCAGCAACGCTTTTGCAAGGACAAAGGAAGAAAAGACAAAACCCAGCATTTTAGCGTCAGGGGACCATTTTAAAAGCAGCGTGATCCTTGCCAGCTGAAGAGACTGATGCGAGCAGGAGCAAAAGCGAGCCTTGGCCTTTGGATAGTGGCTGGGAACGCTGAGGTGAGGCGCGCTCGTTGGATTCTTTGATCTAGCACTTCTGGGTTGCACAGACAACAGACCTTCAGGGTCTTCACCGACTGTGAGGAAGACTTCTTAATTGGTGGGGGTTGTCGGCTTTGGTCCGCATGGCTTGGCGAGCTGAAGTGACTGAAATGGTTGAAATGGCCGCAGAATATTCTGTACAGAATACTACGGCGTGTTTGGAACCATGTAATCTTGGTACATACAGTGTGCCATTTCCAGCTTCATTTCCAGCTCCATTTCCAGCTCCGTTTCCAGCTCCAGCTCCAGCTCCCTGGTTACAGTTCCCGGCTCCCTGGGCTGCATGCTCCTCGGCTCCGCTCGCGCTCAAGGCCCACTGCAGGATCGCGATGCGTTAGTGCAGCCGGGGTTTTGGCACCGCGAAGGCTCGGGGCCTCGGGCAGTGGTTGGAGCACTCGGAGGGTTCTTTTGCCCGCTGGGGAGGACAGGGCGGCGAGTGGGCGGGCTGAAAGACAGGTGGGCTGGGAAAGTACAGACAATGACGTTACCAACAACAGTTGGCCATTACGTTTTTTTGCATGTGGGTGGCTGCAGAAATGGGGGGGGGGTGTCATGGGAGGGGGCCGGGTTTTGACGTTGCGCCAAACAAAACGACAATTCTTCTTCACTGCATGGTGGGATGGTCTTCATTCTCATCACAAATCGCACCATCGAACCTGAATCAGGCTGATCCAGCATGGCAACTCCAAGCGAGACACCAGGGCTTTGCCCGGATTGGGTGCTGGCGAGCGGCTCCAACGTGCAGTAGGTTCCGGGAATCATGGGGTGAACTTGCGAGGACACGAGGAGGCTGACGCTCCCCTTTCTTCCAGTGTCGCGCGTGACCGTGCTTGGTTTTCCACGTACACGCCGTTCCCGACCTTCACGACCTCATATATCATGACGAGGGGGCAGGAAGCTCTCGGCATTGGCGACGTTCACCTCCCAGTCAAACTGTTCCCGAAGCGCTCTGGCCCCGGAGCTCACGGCACGCCTCATCTGCGGAACGTCCTCCACGTGCCTACCGCCATCTGCAACATTGTCGGCAACCCGGGGACTGGCGATTATTACGACATGGTGCTCGGGGGCCTGGGAGACGACGGCAAAGATGCGGCGATTACCGCAGAGGATGGTCGACGGCTCGGATACTTTGTCAGTCGCGACCTCTGGGTTCTTAAGCTCAGTGGGCCTCCTATCGGCCCTGTTGTTGGCCCTTCCATGTTTGAGCCAGGAGGGCACTATGTGATCAACGCAACCTGGCCTGACTCGGAGCGCCAGAGATGGGCCGCAGCACAGGCTGGTCGCTTGGGTTTGGATCACGGTACCAACCGGGAGGTGTCGGATGGCGGCAAGGGAAAGGACAAGGCCGAAGCTGCTCCGTCGGCGCCGTACCAGGAAGAGGAAAAGGGCTGGCTGAAGCGGGAGTGGGGAGGTGAATTCAAGTTTCTCACCGCCCACGGACTGAGCATCTACAAGGAGGAAGACCGTGACGAGGGCAGAAGGATGGCAAGGGCCATGATGGAGGTAGACGAAGATGGGGACACAAATATGTAGACAGAAGACCGGGGCGCTAACGTTCTGTTCCCGAGGATGGGATCATTCATCATTCGCACCTGCGGGCCCGACGACCTCCGGTCTCCAAGAGCTCTATTTTATTTTTTTGGGGGTGTTCAAATTGACTGAGTCGATAATTACGGTATTCCCGCTGTGAGACATCTGGTCTCGGCGCTAGGATCTAATAGGCGAAGATGCTGCATGTCGCGCAAGAACCCAGACCCATGGCCAGAGTCGCGTGGGATCGGTGTCGAAAAGGGTCTCGATGACAGGTCAAATCTTAAAAAGGGCTCTGCCTCGGGCACCAAGTGATTCTCTCATTCTCGCTGGAGAGAGTCGCTGAAGCCATTTCGTTCCTGCTTGAGTATAACTGGGATTTGCGATCCCGAGGTCAACGAATGTCAGGATACACACATGCAATGTTGAACCCTTGAAAATCAACTCCTGGCTGGCTCACACATGCTCTTCAGGGCCGATCCAGCCCTACGGTATCCGTCGGTGGACCGCCGCCCCTGCTGTTGGAGACTTGTTGGAGACTTGGAGACAACCCCACGCCCGGTCCCACGGTAAGGGATGTAGGTCCCACGGCGTGCTGGGCGGCTCCGATTGCGGGGCGTGGCGGGGCAGTGGGCGTGATGGCGAACAAAAAGTTCAAACACCGAGCCCAGATCGGGACGATTGACTCACCTGTTTTGGCATATATTTCCCCTATTTCCCCGTTGCCGGAAGCCCGTTCGTGAACACCAACGGAAAGCCAGTCTACTCCAACCCACAGAAACCGCCCAACATGTCTCAATTGCCCACCAAGAACTGCGGTAAGTGGCCGAGACAGCGACCAAGTTTACCCCGCGGTAGTAGTCTTCGACTGACCATCCATGTCTAGGCGTCCTGGGCTGCACCGGCTCGGTCGGCCAGCGCTTCATCCTGCTGCTCCAGCAACACCCGTCCCTGCGTCTCGTGGCTGTCGGTGCGTCCTCACGATCGGCCGGCAAGAAGTACCGCGACGCCGTGCGGTGGAAGCAGTCGAGCCCCATCTCGCCCGAGGTCGGCGACCTGGTGGTGCGCGAGTGCAAGGCGAGCGAGTTCGCCGACTGCGACATTGTCTTCAGCGGCCTCGACAGCGATGTGGCCGGCGAGATCGAGAAGGAGTTCCAGCAGGCGAACATGGGCGTGTTCTCAAATGCCAAAAACTACCGCCGCGACCCGCTCGTGCCGCTCGTCGTGCCCACCGTCAACCTCAACCACCTCGACCTGATCCCGCACCAGCGCAAGACGCACAACCTACAAAGGGGCTTCCTCGTGTGCAACAGCAACTGCGCCGTCATCGGCCTGGTCATCCCCTTTGCGGCGCTGCAGGCGCGCTTCGGCAAGATCGACACCGTCTCGGTCGTCACCATGCAGGCCGTCTCGGGCGCGGGATACCCCGGTGTCAGCAGCATGGACATGATCGACAACGTGGTGCCCTTCATCTCGGGCGAGGAGGACAAGCTCGAGACGGAGGCGCAAAAGATCCTGGGCAGCATCAACGCCGAGGCGACCGCCTTTGAGGATCAAAAGACGCTGCGTGTGTCGGCCGCCTGCAACCGCGTCCCTGTGCTGGACGGTCACACGGCATGCGTGTCACTGCGCTTCGCCCAGCGGCCGCCGCCCACGGCCGAGCAGGTCAAGGAGGCCATGCGCAGCTACGTCTCGGATGCGCAAAAGCTGGGCTGCCCCTCGGCGCCCTCGCCGCCCATCAAGGTGTTTGACGAGCCCGACAGGCCGCAGCCCCGGCTCGACCGTGACTTGTCAAAGGGGTATACCGTCAGTGTTGGCCGCATCAGGGAGGACGACAGCGGCATTTTCGACATCAAGTTTGTCGCTCTGAGCCACAACAGTGAGTTCGCCCCCCCCCCCAATGTTCCCGAGGGTCTGAACATCTTGCTAACTATCGTTTAGCCGTCATCGGTGCTGCCGGCTCATCCATCCTCAACGCCGAAGCCGCCGTTCTCAAGGGCTTGATCTAAGCCGCTGTAAATATGACTACATGTGGATGCATC
This sequence comes from Chaetomidium leptoderma, assembly GCA_033296705.1. Taxonomy (NCBI): domain Eukaryota; kingdom Fungi; phylum Ascomycota; class Sordariomycetes; order Sordariales; family Chaetomiaceae; genus Chaetomidium; species Chaetomidium leptoderma. The sequence continues at coordinate 104,719 of MU856890.1, read as the reverse complement.
CAGCACCGGAGTTAGTTGCAAGGTCTTAAAGTCGGCAGTCGTATACCATGAATGTTTAGGGGTACAGTAGTGAGGCCCTAGGTTATATTCGATCCCCATAGAAATCGAAGCATCACTCCCAAATTCCAATCAGTCTTGGCTTAGTTGTGTCCGGAGTGGTCCGCGGATGATTTGACGGCCGAGCTAAGCGAGCTGGACAGGAACACGGTCGCCTTCGGATTTCGCGATGTGCCACAACAGGGTAGCTTGGGATGGTCTCGGCAGCCCCTTGAGACAGCAGACTCCAGCCACAGTAGTCGGATGTCATGGCCCGAAGATGGGGTGTCCCGGCAGAGTGGAAGGTCAGGATAGACTGTCCGGGAGCGAGACAAGCTCTCCACGAGCATCCAGCTTGGTGGTTCAGACGCCAAGGTCGCTGGTTAAGTGGCGTGCTTGAGCCTTGAATGATCGCCCTCGAGGAGGGAAAACCGGGACGTTATTTTTGGAATCGACGAGAAATCCGGGTCTTCGATCAGCCCCGCGAGTGTAGAACCGTGGAGCTTGTTCTTTGGGTCGTTCAAAGCTCGAAGCAAAGTTGAAACTGCAGCCGTTCATGCCATCTTGTCGTTTTGAAGCCAAGTCACAAAGAACACGCGCTGCCCTCGTGTGCGGTTTGACTTTGGACAATGAACCAAAGTATGACGATCTACAAGTTGCTGAGTGGACTCGAGTCTCTTCGCTTGCTGTTCGAGTCGATGACGACAATGCGAGTGTGTGTTTTTGTGTTTGCTTGGATAGGTAGGTAGGGAAAGATTTGAGAAGGATTCCCGATAATACCGAAGTCGTGCGGTTGTGGAGCTTCCAGGTTGAAGCTCCGTCAGTGGATTGGAAGGGGTTCCCTGATTTTAGCACAAATGTTACCTGAGCCACACAGTGTTCAAACAGTTGCGCCGGGGTGTGAAATCCAGGATTGGTCGCGCGACCCCTGTCTCGTGAAGGTCGGTACGTACGCTATCTCGTAATGCCCGACCCCAAACGTGCACCCTGAACCTCGACTCTCAACCCCGCGGCTTCAACAAGTAAATTTTGCATCTCGCAGTCGACAACAGCCTCGACTGCCTCAATCCCTAGCCACCATGTCTTTGGCAGAAACAGCAGTAGCGGTTCCTGAAAATGGAATCGCGAATCAAGCACCGCCAACAGCAGCGCTCAGCGACGAAACGAAGACGCAAGTGCAAGAGGTCCTGACATCAGAGGTGCGCGCATGCTCGACTCGATCATTGTCGCCTCCGGTGTGCTCACAGTTATCGTGCAGATTGGAATCTCGGTGACGCTCAACCGACTCAAGCAGAGCATCGCCTCGGCAAAGGTGCGCAAGCCCGCGTCGCCCCGATGACCTGTGTGGCTGCTAATCCCCGGGACCCCTAGGAGTTTTCGCAATTCCTCAAGAAGCGCTCGATACTCGAAGACGAACACGCGAATTCTCTCAAGAAGCTATGCAGGCTGTCTCAAGACAACATCCAGCGGGGAGAGCACCGGGGTGGCACCTTCGGCAGGGCATATGAGGAGATGATGGCTGTCCACGAGCGCATGGCCGACAACGGCGTCCAGTTCGCCATGTCGGTGCACCAAATGGCCGAAGACTTGACAGAACTGGCCCTCGTTGCCGACAAGTCCAGAAAGGGGTGGAAGCAGAGCGGCCTGGCGGCTGAGCAGCGCGTGGCCGACCTCGAGGCCGCCATGCGCAAGTCCAAGTCCAAGTACGACGCCCTCGCTGAGGAGTACGACCGCGCTCGGACCGGGGACACCACCGGCCGCCAGGGCGGCAAGATGTTTGGTTTCAAGGGGCACAAGTCGGGCGCTCAGCACGAGGAGGACCTGCTCCGGAAGGTCCAGGCCGCCGACCAGGATTATCAGGGGAAGGTTCAAGTTGCCTCGACGGAGCGGAGCGAGCTTGAGACGCAAACCAGGCCAGAGACGGTACAGGCGCTCAAGGATATCGTGAGGGAGTGCGACTCGGGATTGGCGTTGCAATTGCAGAAGTTTGGTATGTCTCTGTCTAGGAGAAGATTTGCGTGGTGCCGGAACTGACGGATTCGCAGCTTCTTACAACGAGAAGCTGGTGCTCAGCAACGGTCTCAGTATCAGCCCCTTGAAGCATACGACCGAGTCGCGGAGTTTGCGTGAGAGCATCCTCGCGATTGATAATGACAAGGACTTGAACGACTACTTGAGCGCCCACCACGCAAGACTTCCACCGAGGACTGGGCCACCCAAGTATGAACGCAATCATGTAAGTTTTTCCCGTCTTTCAGAATCCCTGGCCACAACTAACACCGTTAGCTCCTCGAGACATCAAGTCGACCCCCGGCGGCGGGGCTGGCTCAGAATCCGCCACAGCAGCCACCCTCGAGTGCTGGCCAGCATCAACCACCGCCCCCCGGCGTCTTCCAGGGTTCCCGAGCAAGCACCTTTTCAGATCCTCCTATTCCTCCCGGAAACCAAGGGTCTGTGGGACACAGTTATAACCAGAGCATGGGTGCCATCCCGATGCTCGGTGGTCCCCCGCGGCCCTCCTCTCAACCGCAGCATGAGAGAAGCTTTAGCCACGGAAGCACCATGAATCAGGGTAATAATGCTCCCGCAAACCAACAGCATCGTGGCCCCAGTCCCCAACAACAACCCCAAATGCCCAACCCCAGGTTCAACGGGTCGTTCAGCTCTGCCACTTCGCCAGGGCCGCCGCAGCTAGGAGCCCTGCCTTTCCAAAGCACGCCCCCTCAGCAATCACAGCCACCACCATCCTACGCGCCACTTCCGTCACAACAAGCCAGTGCAGCTCCAAACGCCCCTCAGCCTCATCTCGCCATGGTACCTCCTCAGGCGCACAGGCAGTCACCGCCGGCAGGACCGCAAATGGGGTCACATATGGCGCCACCGCGCCCAGTGTTTGGACTTACCCTATCCAAACTATATGAGAGAGACGGGCTGGCAGTGCCAATGGTGGTGAACCAGTGTATCCAAGCTGTGGACCTGTTTGGCCTAAATGTTGAGGGCATCTACCGGTTGTCCGGCTCAGTTCCGCACGTTAACAAGCTCAAAAATCAGTTTGACGCAGGTACGCAGCCGTTTAAACGTTTTCTGGTTTTTATTGTTGCCCATGACTAACTGCGATATAGACTCAACCTCGAGCAATCTCGACTTCCGAAACCCCGAGAACTTCTTCCACGACGTAAACAGCGTTGCCGGTTTGCTCAAGCAATTCCTCCGTGATCTACCCGACCCGCTGTTGACGAAAGAACACTATTTGGGCTTTGTCGAAGCAGCCAGTGAGTTTCTTACTTTTCTTGAGCCTCCGCTCTCTCCCTTTACCTCACCGTAGGTAGGTAGGTATACAGTACTGACCGAGTCGATCGATCGACAGAAAACGAAGACGACATCGTCCGCCGCGACTCGCTCCACGCCATCATCAACAGCCTGCCCGACCCCAACTACGCCACCCTGCGCGCGCTGACGCTGCACCTGCACCGTGTCATAGACAACTCGTCGTCCAACCGGATGAGCTCGCAGAACCTGGCGATTGTGTTTGGGCCGACGCTCATGGGCACCGCGCCCGGGTCGAATATCTCGGACGCCGGGTGGCAGGTTCGCGTGGTCGATACCATCCTGCAGAACACGTACCAGATCTTTGACGATGATGACTGAGATGGCTGATGTTGATGCTGGCTGGTTTGTTGGGTAGGGTAGAGGGCCTGGGACGGTCCGGTACGAGAACTGGGGGCGGTGTAACAGTGGTGATGATGTATGGTGTGTGGTGGTTGTGGGGTTGGCCAGGGCCTTCTATTCGAGCTCACTGGCTCTTCTTAACCTCCACCTCCCTTTGCAACTATTTAGCTATGCATAATCGCTGGATTCCTGGCACGCACCGTACTAGGTTGTCAAGCAGGTTCCTCGCTTTTGGAAAGCGTCACCGTGCAACCCGCCCGTGCTTCACATCCGCTCCGGATGACAGAAGCGATGCATTCCCGAGCCGCATGAACCGCAATGGTCTCTCATAGATGAACAAAAGTAACCCATGCAACGAGTTGTGTTGCCAGCAACAGTCACTTTAACAAACAAACATAGGTAAGGGGGTGGGCAAAATGCAAAAGGAAAAGGCCAATCATCTCCTCCGGGAAGGCTCGAACTTCCAACCTCCTGATTAACAGTCAGACGCGCTAGCCAATTGCGCCACAGAGGATAACTAACCAATCGAGTAGTTGAATGAGCGGGCCGTTCCAGGTGCCTATAAGGCGCAGTATAACCCTAACCCCAAAGTGTCACTTGGGGGGGGGGTAAACTGAAAACTGACAACTACCGCACATCTAGAACGAGCTACCTACCTCCCAAGACTTGAGCTTAAGTGGTGTTACAATCGACCAGGTCTAGGTGTGCACTGTGCAGCACGATGGAAAGAAAGAAAAAATGGGCCTGTATTTCTGATCTATATCCCTTATATCCTAGAGTTGTTACACATTCCTACATCTGTGCCCGCCACCGCATATTAATCTGTTTCCGCCTCACCTAATAAGTACAACTTCACATTAGCACACCCTCACTCATATCAGGTCAAATCAAGGGAGGAAAAGACTTACCATCGGAGCGAGCATCATCACGCCCGCCGACAAGGCCAACACGGTCGCCACCAGCGCCACCTTGTTGAAGCCCTTGCCGAGGATATCAAACATAAAACTCGGCGCGACCCTCGTGCCGAACACGTCGACGCCGTACGCAAACACCAAGCTGGTGCTCTCCACAATCGCCGGCGCCGTGATGATCTTCTCCACGCCCAGCACGTCCCGCTCGTGCGAGATGACGCTCTTGGGATCGATCTCGACGGCGGCCTGGTACCGGATCAGGCCCTCCTCGGCCTCGGCCGCGGTCGGGTCGCGGCCGATGGGCCGCCGCGGCTCAATGACGATGCGCGGGATGCCGACGATGCCGTGGGACTCGGGGAGGTAGGCCAGGACCTGGCGGGCCGTGACGCCCTGCCTGGTCTGGGTGACCTGCAGCGCCGAGATGGGGGCGCTGATGACGTACGACTGGGAGACGACCGAGGGGCGGATGATGCCGCCCGTGGGGACGTCGATGGGGTCGAGGGGCGAGAACGAGTCGGCGTCGCCCAGCGGGCCGCGGCTGTTTGGTTCGTCGCTCTCGTAGAGGTCCGAGACGACGATTTGGTAGCCCTTGAGAGACTTGGTGGGGTTGTCGCGCAGCGTGTGCTGGCCGAAGAAGGTGCAGACGAACCAGTTCTCGGACATGGCGCACTCGATGGGCTTGGTGAGGTCGATGCCGTCGTACTTGGAGGACGAGAGGATCTGGCCGGAGACGGTGTCGAGGAGGTAGACGGTGAGCGAGTGGGCGCTGTCGTCGACGGCGGCAACGACGAGGGTGTTGGGGTTGAGGTACTTGTACTTGACGGTGCGGTCGCCGAGGACACGACCGATCGAGGCAACGGCGTCGTGGGCGGAGCGTGTCGCAATGTTCACTATCCTCTGGCTTTGGGGCGGGGAGAAAGTCCAAGAGGTGGTCTCATGAGAAGTCGTGCCCTGAGGAACGAAGACGACGCCCTTGAGCTCCCCATCGGCGCCGCGCGTGACAACAGTCTGTCTGGGGGCGTTGTAGACTGGTAGTTCGCCGATTTTGCCGTCCCGGCCGATCCGGATGAGCTGCTGGCCCGAATGGGTATCAACAAGGGCGGCACCCTGTGTTGTAACCTCAGGGCCCGGGCCCTTTGCCTCGATGATCTCGCCAGTATCCGTCTTCAAGACAACAAAGTCATCGTGGGAACCGAGAATCGTAACCTGGCCTGTCGAGTCCTGAACCTGAATTCCCTTGACGTCCCACGTGCTGCCCTTTTGAATTTTGAATGCACGCTTGTTCCAGACCAGTCTACCCTTATTGCCAGCATCGAGACCATACAACATGCCGCGTCTCGTAGCCAGGACGACCAGCTTGTGAAAGCCGAAACTGTCTCGCGCTAGCTTACCGGTAGAGGCGGGCACATCCTTGCCTGAGATGCTGCTCATGAACCTCGGGGGGAGGCTATCGATCCACGCCGGAAGATACTGGAGGTCGTTGATGTGCCGCTTGACACGATGCATGTAAGCCTCGAGGGGGTTGCTGTGGGCCTCCTGCTCGAGCGACCTAGCCAGATCCTCGCTCTCGGGAATCTCGGCAAACGTGGCGGCGACGCCTCCGGTCATGCCCTCGGGGCGGGTCCAGCCAACCTCGCCATTTCGGATCAGCACCCAGTCATCGGCGTCGGTGACCGCTGCCGCCCGCACCGCGTAGCTATCTTCGGAGCCGCTCTTCTTGATCACCTCGGACACTCCGTGGATAGCAAGCGTTTTCGAATCACCAGTCTTCAACGGCCAGCGTGCAAGCACGCCATGAGACTGCGACGACAGCAGGATCACCTCGTCCTCGGTGATGCGGGTGAAGTAGACGTTGGCGCCATCGGAGCTAGTCGAGAAGGACCCCGGGCCAGGAGCAATAGGCAGGGCGTACGCCTTGGAAATGGCGTTGGTCTTCAGGTCGACGTGGAAGACCTCGCCGCGGTGCCCAGTGGGCGTCTTGCTGTGGACCAAAAAGTGCGGCTCCGACTGCACCAGATGGGGCGCGTGGATCTCCACCTCGATCGTATCCGCCGGCAACGCAAACTCCTGCTTCGTCTTAGTCCCCAACACATTCACCGACAGCGTCTTGCGGGCGTCGTCGGTCCACGCCACAATCGGCGCCGCCGAGTTCGCCCCCACAAACATGACATCCTCCTTGCCATGGACATCCGCCTTGGCGCCGATAACCATCTCGTCCACCTTCTTCCCGGTGAGCGTATCCAGGACCGACACCTTGAGGTTATACGCGCCAGCGGCGGCCCCCTTCAAGCTGACGACAAACACCTTCTCCACATTCGTGCTCACCTGCAGCGGCACATCCTTGGTAACCGCCCTAAACTCCCACACCACGCTCCCATCCTCGGCACTCAACCTCCTCAACACCGTCTCCCCGCCGCCCCCTTCCTTCTCCAACAACACCAGCACATCCTTCCTGCCGGGCCCACTCTCCGTCATCTCCATCACCTCCAAATCCCTCACCGTCGCCCCCTCAAACCCCGCCCAAAACTTATTCCTCCCACTGACCGCATCCCACGCGTGCACGGCACCGCCATACGCACTCACAACCCACCCTTCCCCCTCCCCGGCCCTCATGAACCCCCCCCCCACATTATCATTATTCTCCCGTGTAGTAGTAGTAGTGAGAGTAGAACGAAGATCCTGCCGCCAAACCACCTCGCCACTGCCCGGGTTAACCGCACCAACAACACCGACGTCGCTGAGGGTGTAGAGCAGGCTGGCGCGGTCGTCGGGGCGGGGCCGGTGGAAGAAGGTGGTTTCGCGCTGGGGGAGGCCGAGGAGGCGGTGGTGGTAGTCGATGTGGCCGACCTCGTCGCGGAAGACGGCGGTCGCGGTGGGGAGGAGGAGGAGGGAGGCGAGGAGGGCGGTGGTGGTGGTGTGGAGCCGCATGTTTGCCTTCTCTTTTTTATTGATTATTTATTTATTGGGGTTGTTGCGCGGGCGCGCAAAAGCGACGCGCTGCTGGGGTGTTGTTGTGTGATTTTTGGTCGGTCGATGGTGGCGGCGTTGTTTTGTTCGTGATCCATTGATTTAGGGAAAGGGTTTTCCGTCGGCAACAAGTCGTGGCGTCGCCGATCGATGATGTGGAAGCTTGAGCTTGGGGAAGCTCAGCTGTGCTGTGGTGCTTGGGTGGGATCGATGGAGCTTCGACTCCTGGAGGTGACGTTGAAACAAGGCCTGCTTGTGGCACCTGGAGGCACCTGCTCGGAGCCCAGAGGGAACTACCCCTGTCAAACAAGCCGGCCTTGGCGTTGTGCCAAGCTTGGTGATGTCAATGACACGGCTCGAGGGATGACCAAAGCACCAACCAAGTTGGAGCTACGGTTTCAATGTTTTAGGGACACTATGATGTTGATAACCCCGACGAAGAAAAATAGTTATGTCGGCCCAAGACTTTTACAGGATCAAGATCCAATGTATGTATTCTGTACAAACTTGAAATCATGATGCAATGTACATACATACAGTATTCGAGAAACCGACTATCCTCCGCTCTGGGTATCAAACCGAAATTTACTGTTACTCCAACACGGCCCTTTATGTATTCTGACAAGGGTTCTCCTTCCCTAGTGACGCCCATTAATCCTCCTCCCCTTCCACTTCTATCCCTTCCACCCTCACGGGCACACAACTCCACGAGCAGCCAACCCTCAAGAAAGGCACCGGCAACCTCTCCCCCATGTCCCCCAGCGCCGTGAACTTGGACTGTTCACGGCCCTCGGCATCGACAACCACCGTCGTCCTCCCAAGCTGTCGGAACTCGACCCATTGCGCCAGCGGCATGAGCGTCTCTCTCCGGCACACGGCGCACTCGGCTCCGCCCTCGAGGTAGATATCCGCAGCCCTCTCAACCGCGGGCGCAAAGTGCGGCGGCAAGCTCTCGTCTTGGCGAAGCCATGGGAGGATGTGTTCGGCCTGTGCCGACGTCGCACACGCGCGGAGGGCAAGTTCGAAGAGCGATTTCGCCCCCTTCGGATTGACGACTTTGCTGGTGCTGGCGTGGGAGCGGAGTTCCGAGGCTCGCTCCCTGGGCGTTGCGAGCGAGGTGAAGGGTTCCAGTTCAAGAAGGATGTCGCTCGACGGTCTTGAATCAAGCGGGGGAAGGGTAAAGGTGGAATATGCTTTTTGGGCGCTGTCGAGGAAGTGGACGGGGGTTCGGGAATGGAGCTTGGTGGTGAGGCCGGACCATGAAGAGCCAATTATGGCCTCGGGCTGAGCGCCAAAGGTGAGCCTCTCGTACTGTTCGGCGCCCGCGTTGTTGAGCCACGCCGTGTCTGGTTGCCAGAATCTATTGGGCTGGATGTTGAGGGTGCGGGGTTTGCCACCTCGCTGGAGAAAGCCCAGGAGCTCACCGGGGAGGAAACGGAGGTAATTTTGGGCAATGTTGAGGGCTTCGAGATTTTTGAGCTTGGAAATGGCTGGTGGGATCCTGACGAGGCGATTGGCCCGGAGGGTAAGGACGGTTAGGTGCTCGACGTTGAGTAAGGCGACTGGGAAGCTTCGGAGGCGGTTGTTAGACAGAAACACCTTGACTTCCGGCTCTCGCTGCTCGAACGCGACGTCCTTTGCCACGGTGGGGATCGGACAAATGTCAGCGATCGGGTCGAGTAGGCCCTCGGATATGGTCTCCAGACCCAAGCCGCTGGAGTAGGTTAGATATATAGGGCCCCCAAGACTCCGAGTGAAGCGGTCGGCTCACCTAAGATCCACTTGCTCAGAGCCATTATCAACACAGAAGCGGATCGTTTTCTGCACTTCCTGCTCCTGGGACGTGAACCGTGGGCGGGCTGGGGAGAGTGGCACCGAAGGTTGAGCGCGCGGCGGGGCTAGGGGGAACCTTGCAGCAGCAGGTTCCAGATCAAAGCTGTCGTCCGTGTCGGTCAAGGCACCGTCAGTCCCCATCCAGACACCGCTGTCGAGCTGTCTTTTAAACTCTCGCTTTTGGGGCTGGGGGGGGCCTCGGTTCCGACGCGGGGGCGGATAGGTTGGACGTGTCTCTTCGCCCACAGCTGAGTCTGAAGATGCCGGCTGCTGGTCAAACCAGGCGCCCACGTACCGCTTCTTGCGACGCCCATGGGCTTGATAGTTGTCCAGAGCCGGGTCGTCGTCACTCGAGAAGAAAGCGGGGTCACTGGAGGGTGACGAGTTCGAAGGAGGGGGGCCCATGTTCCTGCCTCGCTTCCGTGAGTCGAGAGGCGGTAGAGTGGGTTCGTCCGCCATTGTTGCCAGCTTTTATCCTTACAATGGCTTGGTTCCGGGCCGAGGACAGGTGAAAACTGAGATGCGGGGTGTCGAGGTATGCAATGTACAAGCGACTCACGTAACTAAGAGCTTGGACCAAGACGCAAGCCGCGTATGACAGGGAAGTGGACACAAAAGAAGGGTGACTATAGCGTTGTAGTGATATAGACGATTATGACAAGGTAAACTTGTTGAGTGTGCGAAAAGAAAAAAAGCAAAGAAGTCTCGAGTAAAAGTCGCGTCAGTCGCGTCTCGAAGTCAACAGCCCATCGCGGGCCTCGAACCCCACAATAGCACCCTGAGGCCTGAGCCGCCCCAAAGATCGCCTAGCGTCCCTGCAAACCCCACCTTACGAACCCCCGTGTGACCTTGTGTCCCGGGGTCCCGGGCCTTTATCAGTTCCATGTCACTAAAACGGGGCTGGGATCAGTCCCCCGGCTTTCCGGGCACAATTTGGTTGTGCAATGGGACAGACATTGTCATCAACATGCAGGACGCAGGTCGACTGTGGACGTAATGACTGCATAAAACTCCGAGTCGATTTGATCTTTGGTTTTGGGGAGCATCAGGGAGCTGTTCTATCAAAGCCTTTCAGGTTTCGTTTTAGCGTCCTAATCATACCTAATTTATATTCGAGTTTTTGCATCAAGTTGAAACTGGGATCACGCGCTTTCGAGCCTTGTCTTCGCATCACATTTATCACAGTGTTTCACGGCACACCACACTTATAACAGCTCAACGTTCAATTGTCCTCTAACTAGGGCTTGTTGGCTGTTGGGGGAAATCCGCGAATGATGGGAGAACCAAGCAAGTGACTCGGAAATCAGCCAGATGACGAGCTAGAAGCAAGTCTTCCACCCAATCCGAATCGTGTCCTCCTCAACGTACGTCGCAGAAAATGTCCCCTCCCAAAAAAGAAAAACAGGCCTTCCTGTGTCGGCGGCTATCAGCAACGCCTTTGGCCATCGACTGGGCTTCACTTGGCCTTGGTCTGATCAGCCAGCTGGATGAGCTCCAACTCGTCGGCCGAGTCGAGGTTGTCGAATTCGGCCGCCGCCTCGGAGTCGTCCCTGATGACAATCGGAGCGTGGGCGCCGACCATGGACGAGGCCGGCGGAGCGCGCGGAGCGGGAATGCCGAGGAGTTCGTTGTCTTCGGTGAGGTCGACCACGATCTTCTTGCCGGGAGCAGCCAGGACGGCCGCGGCGTTGGGATCGTTCAAACCCTTGGCCCGGTCCTCAGCAGCCAGCTTCTCCAGCGCCTTCTTGTCGGGCTTCGTATGGCCGCCGTCCTTCTTCTTCTCGTCGGCCTTGGTCTTGGCGCCGTCGTCAGCAGCGTCGCTGTCGATCTGCATCTTGTAGCCGCAGCCGCCGACCATCTCCTTGCCGACGCGGACCTTGTCGCACACGAGCATCGTCTCCTTCCAGTTGAAGGTGTCGCGGCATTTCTTGGTGAGTCTGCCGACCATGCACTGGGGGCAGCCGAGCTTCGGCTCGGTCTTGTCATTGCCCATGTTGGCCGAAGCAGTCAGACCCTGACCAGCGATGGTGGTGTTGCCATCGCCACCGCCACCGCCACCGGCAACGACGGGCGACTGGACAGCCGCGCCCGAAAAGGCGGCAGGGTTGTCAGCGGGATCCGAGTCGAGAAGCTCCGAGTAGAAGCAGGCATTGTCATCGTTGCCACGGGTGCTGCAGACGAAGCGATATTTGCCGCTGACCGGCGACAAGGGGTTCAGCCTGCACTTGGTGCGGATGCGCCGGCCCGTGCCGCAGGTCGGGCAGCGACCGTACTTGCCGTTGATGGCAGCGAGGCTGCCCTTGGGTCTGCCGAGAGAAGGGGAACCCAGGCCGGCCGGAGAATTGCCCGGAGGCGTCATGGTCAGAAGCTTGGTGTACTTCTTGCCCTTGCTATCGGGGGTCAGGGGACCCGGGGCCGTATCGGCAACGCGGCCGGCGAGGACGCTCTGTCTGGTCACGCGGCGCATGGGCTGCTCGCCCTTGGGAGTCGCTGTTGGAGGACGTCAGTCGGTCGGTTGGCCAAGTTCTGGTTTGAAAACAGAGGAGGCACAAAGAAAAAGGAAGCCGAGGAAGGAAGAGAGAGTGCCATGGCATTTACTTACAGGTTCTGGAAGGCATGGTTGAATCGTTGGAAAGCAAATAATATAAATGTTTCCAGGCGATGAGAGGCAACTTGGCCGCCTCCTTGTGGGGTTTGGGTTGGGTGTTTGCTGGAAGCGATCGACGGCAGGAAACTCTGGGTTCTGGAAGCTGGAGCCTCGGAGCCTCGGGTTGCTAGGAGGCAAGCTGGCTTTGCAAAGCAGTCAGCACCCAAATAAGTGATGATCAAAGGGAAAAGGGGTCGTCTATACCACTCTATCTCCCTGCCCCTTGGCTGTCAAAGCTGGTGCTCTGGTAGAGAAGCAAGCCCCAGTGCCCAAACTTGGAGTGTTTGGACGAAGTTTTGGGAAGGAGGAAGAGTTTTGGAAGAGGGAGGAGGAGGGGAAATAAATACTTGGGGCACCAGCGTCGTGAGAAATTTTCAACGCGGGTCTCGGCGTCGACAACGCAAAGCACGCTGGTCACAACGCCTCGAGGCCGGCTTGAACAACGGAGAGACCGGTCACAGCACCGGTGAGTCCGGCCGCAACACCTCGAGGCCGGACCGAACAGCGGCGGGGGCGGTACAGCGCCGGTGAGTCCGGTCACAACGCCTCGAGGCCAGTCATGGCGCCATGAGGCTATTCACAATGCTACGAGATCCGCCACGACACTCCGAGGCTGGTCACAGAACTATAAGGTCGGTCACAATGCTACAGACCGGTCACGGCACTCCAGGCTAGTCACGATGATAGCAACACCTGTCAGGATGACAGCAACGACAGCCAGAACAGGCGTGGCCTCGGCTACCGCGACAGAAACTTCGTCGAGGAATCTTATATAGCTGAGATTTCAGTATGCTCGGTAGTGATCATCCGTCTTCCGTTGATCTCCAGCTTGCAGCGTCAAGAGAAACCCATGTAGAAACTGTATAATAGTAGAAGCTTCAGCACACTCGTGTATAAGTGGCCCCCCCTTTTCCGCTGATCTCCAGCTTGTGGGGTGAAGGTAATGTGTAAGCTCACCACGTGGCTATCTTTCCGCTGATCCCTGGATGACGGGATGGCCTTTGTTGGAAAAAAAACCACCTACTATGGTGAAACTCCACTAACTTGTGTATGAGTGCCTGCCTTTTGAGCGTGTAAGTGACGGCTCTTTCTCGCTGATCTGTAGCTCACGGGATGGAGATGTGACAAACCTTTGTCGAAACTAAACCCTAAGCAATTCCGTCGCGGAGATTTCACCATGCCCTTGTTTGACTGGCCGCCTTCTTCTCGCCGATCTCTCGCTCATGGGATGAAGATGCGACCTAGCTCTCTAGAAACTACAGGTATTGACCTTAAACAATGCTGTGGCAGAAATTTTACCAAGCCCTCATATAACTGGCCGCCTGTTTGTTGACTTTCAGTTAATAAGATAAGAAGATGCGGTAATCTCCTGGGGAAACTATTCCACAAACCAGAAACAATGCTATAGCAAAGATTTCAGGACGCCCTTTTCTGAGTGGCCGCCATCTTCGTGAATCTCCGCTTGGTGGGACGGCGACGATGTCATGAATCTACGTCAAAGGTATATGCGAAGCTTAAACAATGCCAGGGCGGAACCTTGCACCACACGAGTGGCCGGAGTTTTGTTAATCGTTTGATTCTTACAATTCAGTGCGACGGTGGGCCGGGGGGCTCCCACATCTATTGATATCTTCCGGTCAATGTTGGTCAATTATATAGCGACGATTGCATGTAGGGCAGTACTTATGACGATCTATCAAAGCGCGGATACCTGTAGTTTCTTGCTTCTCACACCGATCCACTGCGCATAGGGGGTTACAGATAATGACAATGATACGGTAGTTGGTCACCCCAAAAAACACCACCGGCCTGATCTGGTGAGTCGAAACGGGGTGGGCAGAAAGGAAATGAGAGCAGAACGATATAGGCGATCAGAGACGCTTAAAGGATATTGCAACAAAGTGAACATGTTGTGCTTGTTGTGAATGCGGTGATTTTGTGAAAAACCGTTACTCCTAAAACTACCTAGCTTCCTATCCCCTCGCTCTAGAAGCAGCTACAACAGCTTCCCGGCACCACTCGGGTATGTACACCACCGAATGTTGTGACACATGACGCCAGCATCAGTGATCCACCTAGTACTTACCTCATGCCTCCGTAGCGTTCCTCCCAGCTCCCAATAGGTATTTCCCACAGCTCGCTTGCGTCAGCACTGAAAAAGATGGCACCAGTCTCTGAAGTGACAGTTCTATGACTGAGTCCGTGCGATTCAAAATTGTTGTGGGCGGGCATGCTTGGGTGCGGCTAAGGCTTGTTGGACTTTAAGAGCTTTTTATCCCCGAATCTCCGGAAAAGAAAAGGAGGTCTGCTGCAAAAAGCAGTGATTGCGTTGGTTGATACTAAATGTGCTGAGACCCTATACTCATGCAGAGAGAGAGAGGACCGATGGATATGGCTTCACCTCAGTCAGTTGTCTCGAGTATACTTTATAAAGTTGTGACCCGTTCATGGCCACAAAGCACAAGAGTCTATTGCAGTACTCTATCTTGCTCGCTCATAACAGCAGGCTATACCTCACCAAACCCACATTGACGGCAATCCCAGACATGCCATGCTCCACTCATATATCCATCCCCCTTACGGCGACAGCCTCCTCGGCGTCCGCGGGTAATACGCCGCGAGGTGGACGCTCGGCAGGTTGAGATACCACGCCACAACGCGGTCCAAGCCAATACCACCGCCGCCATGAGCCGGGACACCAGCCTGCCTGAAGATGTCCACATACTCCTTGATACCGGGGCTGTTCGGGTCCACGCCCTTGACGCGAATGCGCGCCTCCAACTCGACAGGGTCGTTGATGCGCTGGCCGCCCGAGCAGATCTCCTGCCCCCTCATGAACAGGTCGTACGCATTGGTGACCTTGCGGTTGGCGGGGTCCTCCTTGGCGTAGAAGGGGCGGGCCGACTCGGGGAACTTGTCGAGGACGTAGAAGTCGGTGTTGTACTTTTTGCGGATGAGCGCGCCGAGCGCCTTTTCCTGCGGCGTGCTCATGTCCTCGTCGTCGCTGACGTTGCGGAATTCCTCGGGGCCTTGCTCGCGGAGGAGCTGCTGGCCTTCGGCAAAGGTCAGGCGCACCTCCTTGCCGGGCTCGGGGAACAGGAACTCCTCGGAGGGGTAGACGGAGCGGACGACGGCGATCTCCTCGGCGCAGCGCTCCTGGATGTTGCGGAAGATGTGGAGAAGCACGGCTTCGAGCATGTGCTACACGCTGTTAGCGGGTGAACTAGGTTAATGATAGGGAGGTTGAGAAAAGATGCCATACCAAAACTTCGGTGTAGTCCTTGTTGATCTCCATCTCCATATCGAGACCAGTGAACTCAGTCATGTGTCTCGGCGTGTTGGAGTTCTCAGCTCTGAACACGGGGCCAGTGCTGTACACGCGCTTCCGGCCACCGGCAATTTCGATTTGCTTGTAGAACTGCGGCGATTGCGCTTGCGGTAGTGTCAACAAGTGTGTCTCGAGCAATGGAATAATCCAATGACTTACCAAGGAACGCTTCCTTCTCAAAGTAGGGCATACGAAACACGTTGGCGCCGCCCTCGGACGCCGCGCCGATGAGGCAGGGCGGTTCAAACTCCTTGAAGCCGTGAGACCTCAGGTATGAGCGGTACAGCTCCTTCATCTCAACACGAATGTCGGCAATTGCCTGCTGAACAGCCGACCGCTTGTGCATGACAATGTTGTCAAGGTGGGTAAGCATGGACGCAGCCGGAGTGCCCGTTGCCTCGGCAGCAGGGGCAATGCTAAGGTTCTCCACGCCCTGCTCCACGGGCACCTCCTCGTCGCTAAAGTTGGCGACCGGGCGGTTTGCGACAGCGAGTGTCATACCGAGAACGGTGGGAGCTGCGGCGTGGATGAAGCACTTGGTGATGTGCAGCTCGTAGTTGGAAACACGGCAGCTCTTGACGGGCTCGAGGGGCTTCTGCACCTTGGCCTCGATGAGGACGAAGCTCTCCGGGTTGATGGCACCGACCCACTTGACCATCTGCCGGCTGACGGGGGTGCCCTCGGGGTTGGCGGCGATGACGCCCTGGATCGACCAGCTGCCCTCCTCACGGAGCTCAACGAAAGCCATCTTGGCGCCCTGCATGCGCGCGTTCTGGATCCAGGCGCGGAGCTCGACCGTCTTGCCCACATGCTCATCGCCGAGAGTCTTCAGGCTGATCACAACCGCGTCAGGGGAGAGCTTAGTCTCGTGTGTCTCTTGGCCATAGCTGTCCTTGGCGAGGTCCTCGGTCTGGGCTGCGGATCCGGACGCGACAGCAGTAGCAGCGCGCTCGGCGGCGTGACGGGCCTTCTCGGCCTCCTTCTTAGCCTTGGCCTCTGCCTTCTTGGCAGCCTTCTTGGAGACGGAGCCGCCCTCGGCAGCAGGGGCCGCAGCCGGAGTCTCAGCCGGAGTCTCGGCCGGGGGGGGAGCCGGGTTCGCCGAGGGTTCAGCCATTTTGGTGTGTGTGATGGATTGGAAAAGGTGATGTCGTTTTTGGGGTGCAGAATTGGCGGGTTGGGGGGTAGTGCGAGATTTATGCCTCCCAAGGTTGCAACTTCGGTGTTCGTGTGTGAGTCGAATTTTACGAGTCAACAGGATATCTCGGCCTGACACACCACGGAGTTGAGGGGCAATCCGTCTTTTTGGCGGGGCATGGAGGGGCAGCCGTGGCCCGTTGGGTCTCAGGCTAAAGGAATATGGTCATACAGACCCTAACCCTAGCCACTTGACTTTCGAACCTCAAATAGGTAGGTAGGTAATAATGTATAACCAACTCCACCGGTTTCATATCTACAAAGGCGTTGTCAGCTCGATTGGGCCATTGGCAACCATTGACGTTATGAAAAGGCCCTGTGAAGAAATAAGCCAGGATATATAATCGCTTGGAAGCATTCATGCCCACTGTGAGACGGCTTGATAACCTGGCTCCTGGTTGCATAATGATGATGATTTATCGGGGCGCAGCAGCATATCGCTCGCCCTAAGCGATAACTAGAGAAATAAGATTCTTGGTCCCAGCTCTGCAGCCCCAAGCCCCCGACTCTTCGAATCCATGAAACTTCAATTCAAGAGCAGGGACGAACCACCAGCACACCTTTGAAAGCCTCGGCAATCATGGGCTCAAAGCGCAATTTCAATGCCGCCACGGCCGATGACAATGAGGAGCCGTCGTCCTCATCGAGCAAGCGCCGGCGCGAGCAGCAGAGTTCCAAGCCGAAGCAGGCAGAGGGCAAGCCCGATCCGACTTACGGCCAGCGAGCTGCCTTTCCGGGCCTCGACGGAGATGATGCCGCCCAATTGACAGACGATGACCTTGAGCTGGAAGAAGATATCGGCGCGCTTGCCTATCTCAGAGCAGTCCGGTAAGCCTTCTCGTCTCTCGCAATCACAGCAATCGCCCAACATCTGCTAAACCAACACCTTCCCTTTCCCCAGCCGACCGAGACTCGTATGAAAAAAAAGAGACAGGGTAAGCTAATGGGTAAGTAACTCACAGACAAGAAGCAAGCGGCGTTCCAAACGTCCTGGTAGCGCCCAAAGTCGGACCGCAGCTCCCTGCCCATCTCCAGACTGCCGACGACATCGACCGAAGCATCTACGACGACGGCGTCGGCGATTCGCGAGGGTACTACCACGACGGCGCGTACACGGCGGCCCCAGACCCCGATCCCTCCACCAGCCCCTCGGAAGACTCCCACCACGACAACGACAACGACCCCGACCGCATCGCCGCCCAAAACGCCGCGCTCCGCAACGCCTACTTCGCCTCCCTCACCACCCAATTCCTCGCCCTCCGCACCCTCCTCCACCGCACCCCACCGCTCGAACTCGTCACGGCCCTCCCGCGCGACCACGGCACCGAAGTGGGCTCCTTCGGCGCCAAGTCGTGGACCTTTCGCGTCTGGACCCGGCGCATCCGCCACACGGACCCGCTGCCCGTGCAGGTCGCCGCGCTCGACCGCCAGAGCGTGCTGAAGCTGCTGCGCGTGATCCTGGGCGGCAAGTTCATCCGGCGCGGCTACGAGCTGCGCGAGCGGACGAGCAGCTGGCTCTGGGCGCTGCTCGCGCGGCTGCCGGACCGGGGCGAGATGGACTACGCCGAGGTGGGGTGGGTGCGGGAGCTGGGCAAGAGGGCGGTTCTGATGATGGTGAGTATCGCCCAGATGGACGCGTTGAGGGAGGAGGTGGAGGGGGATTTTGAGGGGGAGGGGGAGGAGGAGGTTGATGAAGAGGAGAGTGAGTTTGTGGGGGGGGAGATGGTTGCCGATGGTGAGGAGGAGGAGGAGACGACTGGGGGTGGTGGCGAGACGAGGGCGGATGGGGGTGAGACCGAGTCCAAGCCACCCGTCACCGCGACTGCCGCCGCCGCCGACAACAACAACGAAGACGAAGCTGGGGAGATGGACATGGACATCGACGAGGGAGAAGTCACCGATGACGAACCCCCCGCAACCACTGGAGCCAGCGACATCGAGGCCGACATCGCAGCGGCAAAGGCCCGACTTCTGGCGCGACTGGAGGAGAAGCCAGACACACAAGAAGAAGAAGAGGAGGCAGCCCCAGCCGAGGCCGATGCTGAGGACGACCACCTGCAGGACGGAAACGGCGAAGGGGAGGCCGCCATGTTTGACCAGGCCAGAGCGCGAGTCAACATGCGGGCCACCCTGAACATGATCCTGACTGTGGCTGGTGAGTTTTACGGGCAGAGGGACCTACTCGAGTTCCGCGACCCGTTTCCGGCGCTGTAGGTACGGCAAAGGTGGTATTTTTCGCTTTGATACCGATCTGACCCCAAGTAACTAGCATGTAATGTTGATTTCGTTTCCTGGCGCTAGGGACTGTAGGCATACTCGGAACATTAATTAGACTGTAACTCGTTTCCCCGTTCACCAGTTCTCCTGCTGCGGTGTTATCGAACCCCTCTTGGTAAACACCATATCCTCCAAACCTGCATGCATGCAGGCAAGACAAGAAAGCCGCCTCCTAACCATGGTATAATGTAAACCCCCCTTGACCCCAGCCTTAGCCGACTACCCCCGACCAACCCATACAACGCCGTTAAATATCGCAATGCAAAAAGAACCCCCACCAGCCACCCCTCAAAGAGCATACCTCCCATCACTCAATCTCCATCCGCACATCCCCAGTCAACCCATAATCCAAAAATCCCGCCTCCTCAAAATCATCCCCATCCTTCCCCTGCACCACAACCATGACATTCTCCTGCCCCACAGCAGCAACATCAACCAGTCCCCCGTCCCCCTCCCTCGCACCCTCAACCTTCCTCATCTCCCCCTGCTGATGACGATGATGCTGCTGCTGCTGCTGCTGCTGCTGCTTCGGCCGCCGCGGCACAGCCAGCAGGCGCGCCGTCTCCCACAGCCCCGGCGGCGGCGCCAGGCTCCGCGGCGAGATCTCCTCGTCGTCGAGCCAGCTGGATTGGCTGTCGCTGCTGAGGCGGAAGGGGCCGCGGTAGGGGAGGGAGGTGGCCAGCGCCGAGTGGGCGGCTTCGTCTTCGTCCGAGGCGAAGATGCGTTTGCGGGTGGTGGTTGTAACCGGGACCGGAACCGGAGGGGAGGAGGAGGGGCTGGTGCTGGTGCTGGTGGTGGTGAGGATTGTGTCTTGGCTGCTTGTCAGGCCGGGCATGGCGTCCATGTCCTCGTCGACGGGGATGTTGTTGGCGGGTTGGAAGGCGAGCCCGCCGACTCGGTTGAGGCCGCAGAACGGCTCGAGCTCGCGCATTGCGGAGGGGTATGTCGTCCTGGTAGTTGTTGCTGCTGAGGCCGCGCGCGACTCGTAGCTTGAGTTGCTGGTGCTGTCTTCGGCCCAGAGCGTGAAGGCGCTGTAGGCGCTGCCGGTCTTGTAGCCCTCGGGGATGGCCTTGCGGACGCGCATGCCGACATTCAAGAGGTCGGTTTGGACTTGCGACGGGAGAGCAGGGCCATTGAGGGGCCCTTGGTTAGATGACTTGGCGGCGGCGTCAGCGGAGGTGGTCGAGGACGACGTCTTGGAAAAGAATGACGTGATCTGGCGCTGCGCGGGATCGCTGGCTGCGCCGGCGAATTGCCGCTTCGTGCGAGGACCCGACATTTGGGATTTGTCTTGAGCCCTCAAATGAAAGTCTGCGATTCGGTTCTTGTGTAAGGTATCGCGGCGATGGTGTTGATGGAGAATGATGGTTCAATCGGGTGTGGTGTGGTGGTGTGGTGGTTGCGGAGTAGAAGGGGAGAAAGAGAACAAAGAAGGCTGGGGCCGCAGCGTGAGATCGAGGTGCCGACCGATGCGGAAATCGGGGGAATGCGTGGGGCTCTGCGGGAACGCGACGACCGTGTTTTGACGCGTTAAGTGGATTATCTCGCACGGGATTGGCTGATTCCTTGAGGCTAGGAGAACTGGGATGAGCTACGATCAATTGGCAGGACGATGGAGGACGAGGGTCTTGTTGACTCGAGGAATCGGCTTTTTTAACGGAATATCCAAGTCCAATAGCAACCGAGTCTGGATTGTTCCACAACAGCTTTCTTGCTCCTTTTGTCAGGGGGACGTACAATTGCGGCAATGCCAGTTGGCCAAGGTTTCCAGGTTGGATGAAACAAACGTCACGATTTCCTGCCTCTTTGTGGCTGGACAGTGCATCAAGCCCGATTCTTAGGCAGATTCGTGTAGAATAAGCAGCCAGTCCAAATTCGGCTGCATGTTGCATGAAACACTTCCCTTCTTGCATCTGGCACAGCAAGCTTGGAATTGGCTGGCACGGCATCCGCAGTAGATCACGGCCCGGAGTTTGGCCTGGAGTCGGCCTGCTCTGTATGAAACAATCCAAAAATACACCACTCCGCCAGGCCAACATTCCGCAATTCCGCGAATGGCGTAACACGGAGTTGCAGAGCATATATAACTCACCGGACCACCCCACTATGGGTCTCAATTTACTGGTTCATGGGAGATGTCGCGAACTTGTTGGCCCGCCAGCCAGGGAATGGCGAGACATAGCTGCCTGTGCCGCACATCACTCACATCGGTTCACTCAATCCATAGGCGTGGTCATGGAATCTCATCAATTTGTCGTAAAGCAACAGCCATCCCCCTTTTTTCCTTGATCACTGCCCCGAGGCCCTCGGCGGCCCTCAGCGATCCACGTCCTCGCGTTTAGCAGCCTTGCCACCCGCCCGTGGCAAGACAGTCTAGACACTGGTGAGAATGCCTCTGCCAGCGATCCTCCCATGCAGTAACACCTGCCTGTACAGCAAACGACGGCAAGACGAACGATCGGAAAACGCAGATCGAGAAAAAGTCGGAGAAGTCGATGAAATGCTAGATATCCGGACCCCAAACGCCCTCCCAGGTTGTTGCGCGGGTTGATTTTTGGCGAATCCATCTTCTATCCGCAAATGAGATTGATTTTGACGATCGAGAGTAATGTGTCTAGACGCCCAGCTCGAACCAGCCTTGCAGATACCGAGATGATCCCATTACCATGCCATGATGCCCCAAGGAAAGAAAACAGCCGCGAGCGAACCGCTTACTTCCTCCGGAACGAGCAGCCCTCGGTGAGTCTCGCCTTGCCACCGGTCGGCTGGCAGAGAACGGTCGTGCAGCCCTGGCAGATGACGACGGTCTGGGCGTGGGAGAAGACGGTGGTGATGGTGAAGCAGCCGGGGCACTTGACGTCCATGAAGAACGAGCGGGGAGCAGGCACAAGGGTCTGCCGTAGTGTCAGCACTATCGACGGATGGACTCGAGTTTATTGTCATCTTATCGGCGTACCTTGAGCTTGTGCTTGCGGGCCTCGGCAGCCGGGCTGGGGTTGAGGAGATCAACGGCGAGAACCTTTATCGAGAAAATCATCTGTCAGCATCACGCCCTGCCATGGTCGGTTTTCGATCCTGCCCGTCCATGTCCCCATGTCCCCGCAGAGCAGATTGCCCCGTATCCCGTCGCAGTTTGGACCGTTGCGAGAACTCCGATGTTCGGCTCCAAATTTTGACCTATTCTCAACGCGGTGTTGATGCAATTCTCGCGACTCGGGAGTGGACATCGTGCGGGCAGGATCGTGCAAAATCGGCAGAGTTTCGGCGTCTTACCATCTTGACTGACTACTTTCGTATGTCTAAAGGACGAGCAATAGCTTGATTGATGAAATCTGGATGGAGTTGGCGGCAGACTCTTGCTCGTTGATGGTTGCGGAGGGGATTTTCAGAGGCCCAGCGGGAACGAAGTTCCAGAGGCAAAATTTGGGTCTGTGAGGAGAAAGGCAAAATTGGCTAGCCTCGGAGCCTGTCTGTTAGGGCTTGCTCGCGTGACCAATCAGAAGTGGGTCGATCCCTGTCGACGGGAGTCAAAGCGGGGCCAGCTTCCGGGCTGCGAGCAACCCTTCCATGGTGGGGTTGAACATTGGAGGTGGGGGGGGGGATCCCATTGGGGTACGTACGTCTGCACCTCATCAAACGCGAATGCCTCGACAACACAAGCAGGCAGCAGTCTAGGATAACAACGAGCTCAACAGCAGTTGACAGTCTCCCGGTTCAAGATCACCCGTGTTCTACAACCCAGGAATCTAGAGAATTTACACACCATCGATCGCGGCGGAGAGCCTCGAGAAGTGTCGCAAAATGGCAGCACCAACAGATCAACGGATCGCGGTCCCCATCGACGACCCCAACGCCGACACCGAATGGTCAGACCGACCCCCCTGTCGTGTGCCCACCACCTTCCCATATGAACTGACTCACTAACAAGATATTACTCACACAACAGGAACGACATCCTCCGCAAACACGGCGTCATCCCCGAGAAGCCGCCGTCGCCCACGCCCCTCATCGAGGAAGCCATCCTCGAAGGGCGACGGCTCGCGCACGAGAACCGGCTCGAAGGCAAGGACCTATCCGACCTCTCCGACCTCGAAGACGAAGAAGACGAAGCCTTCCTCGAGCAGTACCGGCAGAAGCGCATGCGGGAGCTCTCGGCGCTGGAGCAGAAATCCGTCCACGGCTCCGTCTACCCGCTCTCCAAACCCGACTACGCGCGCGAGGTGACCGACGCCTCGCAAAGGGGTGTCGTGCTCGTTAACCTCACGTCGGCCCAGGGCGGCGGCAACGTCGAGTCGCGCGTGCTGTCGCAGCTCTGGCGCCAGGCGGCGCACGAGTACGGCGACGTCAAGTTCTGCGAGATGCGCGCCGACAAGGCCATCGAGGGGTATCCGGAGCGGAACTGCCCGACGATCTTGGTGTACGACAAGGGGGATATCGTCAAGCAGGTTGTCACGCTGGCGACGGTGGGCGGGGTCCGGATGGGCATGCTACATCTGGACAAGATATTGGTCGAGGTGGGCGCGGTCAAGGAGAACGACATGCGGGTGCTCAAGCGGAGGAGGGCCGCGGAGGATGCCGAGGAGGAGAGGCTTGCGGGCGGCAGCAAGGGTATCAAGAGCAGCAGGGATGGCGTAAAGCGCGGTGATGACGACGATGATGGTTGGGACTGAGGAGATGGTTGGGCTCGGTGGGTGACTCATTCGGTGTGTGTGCAACTCCCGATGATGTAACAGGCCGAGTCGAAGGCAACCAGTTAGAGGACGCCCAGGGTGAACAGACCGTTTAGAGTCGCGGTCTGGGCGGGTCTAGCTCTGGATGTCTCTCTCCGCAGACTTTGGACTGAAAGTGCCGGGCACTGACCGTTTGATGCCAGAGAGTCGGACTTCTTCGAGCCGGCCTCAGGAACAAGGATGGGTGTCAAGTCGTTGTTTGCCACGGTTGGTGATCCAGCGAGCGACGTTCTTGTCCCACTGGCCGAATCGAGTTTGCGTTGGGCCGAGCTGGCGTCGAGAATCCAAAGAGCAGCCAAAACCTGGCACTGCGTAGGAACCATATCTTGCTTGATGCTCCCATTTTAGGTCATCGACGGGGACCGTTCCCGGAGCTAGACATGAACAATCACGAGCCCAACAATTACACAACAACAGATCACAGTGCTTGCCTACATCCAGCCAAGCCGTATGATGCATCACAGCTCCATGGCCTCAACAAGTCCCACACACATAGACACAAATTGCGAACCATCAAAGGCATTATATTAGTGGAAGAGATATCTGCAAAGCAATAATGTCGCTGAGAGAGAGAACCGAGGCCCTATTCGAGATGCGTTCCGCTCGCTATATCCGAAACGCCACCAGGTATCCCTCGGCCTGAACCCAATGCCTCCGAAACGCCAGAGAAAGACCCAAGGGAAATTAAGAAGTCACCGATAGACGACGGCGCGTTCCGCTGTGTCGACCGGGAAACACACTGTGATATGAGAGAAAAAGGTGAGTTGATGGGATGGAAGAAAAAAAGAAGAAGGACCCCCTCAGAACGAGCCAACCCGGTCGCTGCCACACGAATAGAGGCTGACGTGGTGGTCACCACGGGCAGCACAACCCAGGAGCATGCGATGCGGGTGGAAGGAGGTGGCGGCGAGCGGGGCGGCTTTGTGGCCCTGAAGGAAACTTGAGTAGGGCTCGACGCGGGTGATTTCGCGCCCGTCAAAGTCAAAGATCTTGACTAGGTGCGCGGATGTGCCACTATACATCAAGCAGTTAGTCTCTAGTTCAGCGGGGAGAATGCCCTAGGGGGGGATAAAAAGAAGCACTTACACAGCGAAAATAGGCAAATGCTCGTGCGTGCTAGCCGTCCGCAGCACATCCTTGGTCGTCTGGAACGTCTTGAGGGGCTGCTCCATGCGGATATCCCAGAGGTGAACCTTGCCGTTGCGACTAGCAGACAAGAGCTCGCGCTGGCCGCCGCGCTGCATGTGCACCGAGCGCACCCACTGCCTGCTATCGTCCTTCCACTTGCGCACCATGCTCTCCTGCGGCCTCATGCGCGTGTCGAAGACGCGGATGGCGCCGTCGCCGAAACCAGCGACAAAGATGTTGCCCGTCATCTGGTCCGAGGCCAATGCCGACACGCAGGAGCCGGATCGGGCGGGGATCTCGTGCGTGCACATCTCGTGGCCCGCGTTCCAGATCCGGATGACTCGCTCGTCGCCGGCCACCAGCACCTGACCGTTGACCTGCTGCCAGTCAAAGACCATGCCGGAGTTGACGTTGGAGGGGACCATGTGAGTCAGCGCGCGCCACGAGGACGCGAGTTCCACGCCTACGTCGCTGTCGTAGTTGTGGTAGATGCGGATGACACCATCCGACGAACCCGTCATGAGGAGGGCTTGGTCATCTTCGTTGATGAACCGCATATCTGAAATCTTGGACCCCTCCGGGTTGCCATTGGAGAAACGGCTCTTCCGGGAATTGGTCTTCCAGTCCCAGATCGTGATCGTATTACCGTCGTCAGCAACCGCGATGTGGTTTTCGAACTGGTGGAAGGTCATTTTGGATGGTTGCGAGCCAATGGGAATCACACCAGCCTGGCTGTTCCACTTGTGCGTCCTGGCGTGAGTTTTTTGCGGCTGTGTCTCTCTAAGAACACCCTCGTTGCGAGCTCGCCGCCACAGCCGCTGGTTGTATTCATTACTACCAGGCTCTTCGGCCTCGGGTGCCTTCATTTGCGGCTCCCGGAAGTACTCGGTGGACCAGTCCAGAAATGTGCTAACCAAGGGTAAAGAGGGTATCTCCTTGGGCTTGCGCTCCCTGTAGCCAGCGCAAAGCGGCTCGTTGGCGATGTGGTAGTTTGATGGAGAGGTAATCTGGTCGTGTTGCTCAGGGGGCGCATTCTCGAGACTCGGCCCCTTGCGACTTCTCTGGGAGAATGACCTCTGCGCCCCTGGTGTTGAGGGTGGCGTGGGAGTGTTGGGGGTGCCGTCCAACGTCCCCATGAGCGGCCCGAAGAGGTAGCTGGCGGTCCTCTTGAGGAGGCCGGGAGATGGCATTGGCTGGGCTGCCGCGGTACGGGTGCCAGCCACGCTGATTCTCTGGCTCATGTCACCTCTCGACACTTTTCTAGCGCGCCGGAGGATCTCGTCCATGAGAGTCTGTGCCTGTGCGCCGACAGGCGAGTGCAGCAGCGCGTGATGGACGTAGTCTAGGATGTTTGTAGCGTCCCTCTGAACCTCAGGGTGGGGGTCGACGCTCAAAATGTTGATGTGCTTCCAGCACGCCGCAAACACGGAGTCGTGCGCGACACCAAACGCACAGGGTTTGATGGTGCCATCTCTCTCACGGTTTTCGGATCGCGTATAATGCGATCCCATCTTGTGGTCCAAACCGTCCTCTGGCGGGGGGAACAGCTGGTACTCCTTCTCCTCCAGAAGTTGCTCGTAGGCGGCAACCAAGAACTTGCTCTCGTAACGAAGCACGAAATGCGAGAAAAAGACCAGGAGCTCCTTCCGAACGATAGGGCTGCCATCCGTGGCCAGCTCCAGCATAGCCCAGGCAATGCCCTCCTCGATTCTTGCCACCTCGTCGGTCAGATCAGGGATGCCGAGGAAGGTGGTCATGGCATGCGCCATGGCGGCCCGGACCTCGGGACAGTGGTCCTTGATCAGGTAGGAGAGCTTGTGGTGAGCATTCTCTCGAATGCCTCGCCACTTTGCATCTGGTAGATCCCTCCAGAGCTGGCTGATGCAGAGGCAGGACCATTGCCGCAGGAGAGGATTCTCGGGGTGCTCGATATGGTGCAGACAGTAGGTCATGATATCAGTCGAGTTGCAGACGATCTGGCCGGGCTTGAAACCCTTGCACAACATGGCCAGAATGAAAGCGCACATGGCCTTGTGCTCGTCGAGGACGACGACGCCAACAACGGGGAAAGTCTCCTGCGGCTTCATGATGGCGGCAAAATAAGTGTACCCGTTGTCCTTAATAAGGTCTTGTTGGCACGAGATGTCGACGGCCAGCACGCGGGTCCAGATAAAGACCATGACCGGCTTTAGCTCTTGCGCCGCGGATTGCAGCAACTTCAAAACATAGGGGAAAATGCCGATACTCAGGGCCAGCTGCACCGCCCAGGGGCCGAGGTCCAAGAACCTCCCCAGGAGGATCAAGGCTCGGAGCCGATGCTGCTGGCTGAGGAGGACCTGGAGTACTACGGGGAGCTGCTCCGGGGGCTTTTGCGAGACTGCATCGCCTCTAGTCAAGTAGATCTCGAAAGCCGTGAGCTGCTCTGTGAAAAACGTCGAGTTGACGTAGTCGTACGGGACACCATCGGCTTCCCTTCTCTCCAGCATCGGCAATTGCTCCAGAGCCATGTCGACAGCGAGGTCCCAGCTATCCCAAAGTGGATGCCGGCGGGTGTCGGGCAGCTCAGGGTAGGACTGGGGGCTGCATCCATAAACGGGCATGATGCGCTGAGCGAGGAGGAAGTTGCGAAACAGGGCCGCCACTAACAAGAGTCACAGTCAGAACAATACAGGACAATGCAATCACGGAACACCAGCGTGATGTGCTTACCCATCAGGTCTTGTCGGAAGAACTTGCGGAACAAAGGACGGGGAAGAGTTGTCCAGGCGATCGTGTCCGTAATAGCGGTGAAAATCCAATTCAGCTCTCCCAAGGGTGTCCGGCGCTCCTGAAGCCTTCCAGGCAGTTTCCTTGCCCTCTCAGGCGAGATCGTAGTGTTGAGCGGATTCTGCAAAACAAAAAACCAGAGGGCCATCTCGATGGGCGTGGTCAGGCAGCAACTGAAGAGATCGGCTGGGAGAAGGGGGTTTGTTGGGAGGTTCTCTTTGGAGTCGCAGGCTGCCAGATGAATGTAGGGGCGGAAGTTTGTCTTTTCGTGGTTGGGATCCTTGAGCACCTGTTCCTCCTCCTCCTGCTCGTGCTTCTCGACGAATTTGTGGTAGTTCTTGAGGATGTTCCCTGCCTCGGAGCAGTCCCACACAAAGATGGTCGGCGCCTGGAGCCATTGCTGGAGGTCATACAGCGACACGGGAATGTACTGAGTGTAGTTTTTGTTAAAAACCCAGATCTCGCCAGACGCGGTCGGTTTGGGCACTCCGTGGCCGTTGTAGTGAAAGAGAACTCGCTCGTCCTTGGCGTTCCGGCGAAGAGATATGCAGAACTTCTTGGTCTCCTCTATAGATGGGTCGAGGTACTGCTTGTAGCGGGTCCGGAGGGCGAGGGTTTCGTACTGGGCCTGGAGCGACTTGCCAATGTTCTCAAGGGCCTTGCCCACTGGTGGGATAGTTGGATCCTGCCAGGCCTCGAGTTTGGAGCCAGGTGTGGTCCGCAATTGGTCGGGTGGCTCGACACCAATATTTAGGCACACGGCAATGGCAGCCGACACCGTCTTCAGCCGATCACGCATTCGCCAATCCTGGAGTTCAAAGGCAGGTGTCTTGGGCTTCCCTGTCGTCTCATGTCGCTTGTCGGTGAAGTACATGTACCAGTTCTGCAAAGAGTTAGCCACGGCTCGCTGTCGCGAGCATGTTCCAGGCCTTTGATGTAGGCACCCGCTTTCCTGCGCGATAATGCAGGGCACAGCGGTGTGAGCCGCACAGCAATATGGAGCATCCGGGATCTATCAAAAGACTGATCTGGACGTGGCGATGCGGTTGAGGCGGGTCCCGGGTGCACTGCTGCCCGACTACGCACTGCGGTTGCGAATCTAACAGAGATGTCAACTTACATTCGCAAGCTGGGCGATGATGTCCTCAGACAAGTAGTGATCCTCAAAGCCATGCCTCGCACCCAAGTCGTAGTATTCCTCATCCACTTCGTCCTCGGGTTCGTCGAAGCGCAGACGAGCATGCTCGCTCTTGGATCGCAGTAACGGGGGTTTGGGAGGTCTTGTCGCAACAGCGCCGTTGGTCTCGTCGGTAGGTCCGCCGTCAGCACGGCTGCTCGACGGGGCAACCTGCTGGTCTCCAGGCGCACTCGAGGGACGTCGCGAGGAGGGTGGTATGGGCGATGTTTTTCGCCTCCCATTAGCAAGCGGCTGCCCGGGTCGGGAGGGAGCGTGACCAGGAGAGACAGCGCGCGCGTTGCCGTTGATTTGAGGAGTCGACGTCGACGCCAAAGCCAAAGCCGAAGCCGATGCCTCGGCATACTGGGCTTGCAGTTGCGACATGGCGTGGGTCGTTTGGCGCGAGAAGCTACCCGGATGGCGGGCTGGAGAGGAAGCAGCGGATGCGGCAAGAGCGGCAGTTCTGGAGAATTGAGCTGAGTTCTGCCCCGGGCCGAACTGGGCCGGGCGCGGCACGTCGAGAGAAATGGCCGTCATGGTACCTAAGCTAATATTGTTGGACAACCATGATCTAGGGGCGGGTTGATTAGAGTCGGTCGCGGGGGGCCGATCTCGTCCGGAGTGTCGCGGGGGACGAGCTTGTTCGATCTGACTTTGGGTTGGGGCTGAAATGCAGCACCTGGAAAGAGACAGAGAGCCTGAGAGTCT
This sequence comes from Chaetomidium leptoderma, assembly GCA_033296705.1. Lineage (NCBI taxonomy): Eukaryota > Fungi > Ascomycota > Sordariomycetes > Sordariales > Chaetomiaceae > Chaetomidium > Chaetomidium leptoderma. The sequence goes on along the minus strand of MU856890.1, from coordinate 75,348 downwards.
AACCCACAGGCATCAAGTGAAGCGACGCTTGTGGCCTCCCTGCCTCGTCGTTAAACAGCGAAGGGCGTGGGGTGGTTTGTCCGCGCAAGTGACGTGGTGTCGCTTTCAGAAAAGCAGCAAACATTCAAGACTCTGAAAGGCGTTGTCCACGGGTCCTTGACGTCGTTCAGCGCGGCCGAGACCCCAGAAGCCGTGCGCGGGCGGGCTTGGCTTCGGTGCAACTTGACCGCAGCGACCGCCCCCTGGCCTCAAGAAAGAATGGGGCTGCACTCGTTAACCCCGCCAATGGAGGACGCGGCGGATGTCAGCCTCGCGATGTGCGCATGACCTCTGGATGGCAAACACGTGATATCTCACATCTCACATCTCACATCTTACATCCCACATCACCAACAAGCCAGATCCCACACAGTTGGAGCGCTGTTTCGTCAATTTAGTAGTCGTTGAGGGTGAATAAGTGCAAAACGAACCATCAAATTCCGAACCAAGATCAAAGGAATTACGATGCAACTTTGTATGGGTTGCCAATGTCACTGGAAACCCCCAGGGACTCGGGATGGAAGGGAAACAGAAAGGATGAACAGAAACCGAAAATATGGGAAAGAGAAAAATGGCAAAGTCATCTCCATACAGTCAGTCTATTTTGCCTTTTCTCGTAGAAGATATCAGCTCTACGAAGTACCGAAGAGCGATTTCAACGCAGGGGCGGCTGACTCTCACGAGTTGATTTCGACCAGTTCGCTAACACGAAACATGAAACAGCCGAGCTGAGGACCAATGTTACCCTGCGCGGAACGAGACGCAACACGCATCATCATCAGGCAGGCCACGGAACGGACTCGCAGGCACTGGACAAACACCAAAGTCTTTGTTACTCTCCCTCCACTTACTTGCTGGGTAACAGAAAATGACAGGACGTCGGGCTTGTGCTGCGTAAGATGCACAAAACTCGGCCTCACGTTGGACCCGGGCCGTTGCGGGCTTCCCGCTTGCCCCAGTGCCTATCCGACCAACACGGCCGCGCCGCCGCGCTGGACCCCAGAACCGGCGATGATTTGCATGAGCTGAGCGGGGCCATCACACCGAATCAGCATGAGGGCCATGATGGCATCAAAAGCAGACGCAACAGCCGGCCGCAACCACATTACCTATATTCAGTACCTAGGTTGCACTGCAAAAAAGGTTGCGCCGGCAAGATGTGAACATTGCAACCTTTAAAGTTCCATGATGGTCGTCGACGATGTGTCTGTCTTCTTGGCACTGAAATCGTTGGGCGGTGGGCTGAAGAAACCGTTGAGATCGACAAGCGTAGAGCACAGATGTTAGCTGGAGTGTGGGCAAGCTCTACCTAGGTAGTACCTAATAGAATATTAATAGCATCAGTAGGTACCGAGAAGCCCAAGGCGGGATTTTTCGACAGCGCCTCTCATCCCCTGTGCCGAGTTCGTGCTGCGAAGCTGAGTGTGTGCTGAGCTGGAACGATGAGTGGCCTGAAGAAGCGTGCTTCTGGAAGAGCGGCAACCCCTGAGTGTCCGGGTGTGCTGCTCTGCCCCTTTTTGTACTCACCAGAGCAGTCTGCCATTGGCCAACAGTTCTGGGCTCTGCAAGGCGGCTGCTCCGCTCACCTGCTCCTCTGCCCCAATCCCAGCGGCCTGCGGCTTGAGACTGCTGCACAGGCCCCCAAACTCGAGCTCCAGAACTGGCAGAAGTTCACCAAGCCGCCAGCTTGTTGGTTCTCTCGAAAACCGGGCGCATTAGACTTTTGCCTCCACATCCTCAGTTTTATTTCCCTTGGACGTCAGACTACCTCGCTCGGCATTGTAGCTACCTACCTAACCTTACCTCTGCAACAGTGATACTCGCCTCTGTTGCGACGCTCCACTGGAACACCTGTTTGCTTTCCATTCCGCCCGTGCTCTCTCCTTTTTAGGCGCTATCCGTTTTTAGGGGCGCGTGGTGGTCGCTGACAAGGGCCCCCCTCCTCCAAAAAAAAAGCCAGGAGGTTGAACACCAAAATCGAACTGGCTGCTGCGCCGACTCCACCGCGAAACCGATGCTCTCCCAGCCATTTCGACTCTCGAGCGTCGACTCCATCGCCGGCACCCCCCCCCACGCCTCCCTCCTCGCAGCGCTCTCTGCACCGGCCCGCCAACGGCGTCATTGGCTGCTGCACGATCCCGTCCGGCCCCGACGCCGCCCGGTCAATTGAGAGACGTGCTCCCTCCTACTCGAGACCTAAGACCCCGAGACCCGCGACCCGGCCGCCAGCGACTCCCATCCGACATCGCGACATCGCCCCATCGCGACAACACCCCGCCAGCATCCCCGCGACGCTGTAGCCGGGCGAGCACTCCCAAAAACTCGCCATGGCATTTCTTTTCAAGTCAAAGAAGCACCAGGACCGGGGACTCGCGAGCCGAGATGGATCGCAGGGCTCAGGCTCAGGCTCGGCCGCGGCGCGCGTAAGGGAGGAGAAGGGCTCTCGGTCCACACCCACCGGCAGTCTCCATTCGCTCGATAACGACGGCAGCATGGGCAGTCCCGATCAAGCCTACGCCCGCCAGCGAGGCCAGAGTCTGGAGCAGCAACCGCAACAGGCTTCTCCCCAGACGCAACAGCATCCGGGCGAACCACTGGTAGGCTTCTGTTCCCACAAACACCACACGCGGCCTCCCTCCCCAGCGCTGGACCAGGCAGGTAGCTAACGTGTCGTTGTTTCAGCTACGCAATGGCGCTTCCACGCAATTGACGGCAAACCCGAACGCTTCGCTGTACCCTTGGTCGCAGCGGCGGCTGACCTACACATCGTCACACCCGAGTCCGTTCCCCCGATACGGCGCCGCAGTCAATTCCGTTTCATCCAAGGAGGGCGACATCTATGTGATGGGCGGCCTGATCAATAGTTCCACCGTGAAGGGCGACTTGTGGCTGATCGAGGCCGGCGCCAACATGTCCTGTTACCCGCTCGCTACCACCGCCGAGGGACCGGGCCCGAGGGTCGGCCATTCGAGCTTGCTAGTAGGGAACGCATTCATCGTCTTTGGTGGCGACACCAAAATTGAGGAAACCGACGTTCTCGACGAGACCCTCTACCTGCTGAACACATGTAAGAGGGCGGCAGCGCAATTCCCCTGTTGGGCGAGCCTTGCTAACACACCCCGTAGCAACACGGCAATGGTCGAGAGCATTGCCCACCGGGATCCGGCCCAGCGGTCGATACGGCCACTCGTTGAACATTTTGGGTTCGAAAATATACGTCTTTGGTGGCCAGGTGGAGGGCTACTTCATGAATGATCTTGCGGCCTTCGACTTGAACCAGCTGCAGATGCCAAACAACCGCTGGGAGATGCTCATTGCCAGCAGCGACAGCGCGAACCCGCCCCAGGGGAAGCTCCCGCCGGCGAGGACGAACCACTCCGTGGTGACTTATAATGATAAGCTGTACTTGTGAGTGTCTCCCCACCCCAAAATGGAGCTACATGTCCACTGAGACTGTCCAGGTTCGGCGGCACGAACGGGTTCCAGTGGTTTAATGATGTCTGGTGTTACGACCCGATGACCAATCTCTGGTCCCAGTTGGAGTGTATAGGTTACATCCCGTCTCCACGGGAGGGCCATGCCGCGGCCATAGTCGACGATGTCATGTACATTTTCGGCGGCCGCACGGAAGAAGGCGCAGACCTCGGCGATTTGGCAGCGTTTAGGATCAGCTCCCGCCGTTGGTACACCTTCCAAAACATGGGGCCGTCACCCTCGCCGCGGTCTGGGCACAGCATGACGGCGGTTGGGAAGACTGTCGTGGTTGTTGGTGGAGAACCGAGCTCTGCCACTGCCGCCGTTAATGACTTGGCGCTTGTGTACTGCTTGGATACGAGCAAGATCCGATATCCAAATGACGCGGCGACGGCCAACGCGCCGAAAACTAGACGCCCCAGCGATGCCGCGGCCCAGACGTCTGCCCGGAACACTCCCTCGCGCGAACTCTCGAATGGCCCGTCCGATGCCAGGAGGCCGACCGGAGCTCCCAACGCCATTGGCTTCAGGTCTCCAACCGGCGAGCCCAGCCCGACGAATGGTCATATCAATGGCCCATCCAGACTTCCGAGGACAGCAGGCCCACCAGGACCAGCAGGCCCACCGCCGCAAAGGGAACCGCCGAAGCCAGGACTTAGCGCAGCCCCTCCCCGCCCGAGGACCTCCTCGTTGGAACGGCTGGACCAACCTCCCACCTCCCCCCTGGCATCGCCCATTCCACCACAGGTTGCAGCTCTCAAGGAGGCCGAAGGTCTTGCTGCTGTAAATGGGAGACACACTCCTCCTACACAGAACCCTCCGCGCTCCTCCTCGAGGCAAGCAGATGCCCAAGTCGCGGATGCGCTGAGGCCGAAACCGTCCAAACAAGGACGGAGCCAAGGATCTGTGGACAGCTCGACCGAGCCGGCTCTCAAGCAGGTTGTTGTGCCCCGGCCGTCTTCCCCCCCACCACCGACTCGGCAACCCAGCAACCCTATATCCAGAAGATCGTCGGCTCGGAACTCCCAAACGGTGGTCCTGCTAAAGGAGCTCGATTCCGCTAGGAATCGCAATGCGTGGTATTCGTCCGAGTTGGAGCTGGCGCGGAGGGCTGGCTACGTTCCAAGTGCATCCCTCAGCCCGGTACTCGAGAGCCGATCCATGGATACGTTCGATGACGATGACAAGCCCCTCATCGAAGCGCTGCTTGCTATGCGGGCCGAACTCGCCAATGTCCAGGCATCCGTCGACAAACAGGCGGTCCTGGCAGCCAAGCAAATCGCGGGGGCCGAAAAGCAACGAGACGCTGCGATTCAGGAGGCGGTGTACGCCAAGGCGAAGCTGGCCGCGCGTGTAGGCGGGAGCGCTAGCAGCACGCCGCAGCTAGACCGTGAGAAGGACACGGACGATCGAGCCGGTGAAATCGGCAGGAAGCTTGCTTTTGCGCTCAACACCCAGAAGGAACTCCAGGACCAACTGGACCGCCTCAGCACCGACTACGAAGCGGAGAGGAAGGCGCGGAAGCTGGCGGACGACACGGCAAACGCGGCGCAAAAGAGAATGACGGACCTCGAGAACTACAAGCAGCAGAACGCATCCGAGCTCGAGCGGCTGAAAGCTGAGTTGCACATGGCCCAGCGGGAAGCCCGGGAACAGTCGGTTGCTGCCGCGGAAGCGGTAGCTACAGCGACAATGCTCCGAGTTGAAAAGGACGAGTTCGAGCACAAGTACAACGAGGCTAACGGAAGCTCCAAGGAACACGTGGATACATTTGCGACCCTGCGTGGGGCCGTCGCCGCCTCGGCCGATACCAAGGCTTTACTGGAGCGGAAACTGGACGAGGAGCGGGCGCTCAGGGAAACGATCGAGTCGAAGCTTAATAAGCTCAAGGCCGAGCACGAGGCGCGAACTTCGGAGCTTGTCGCTTCCACACAGCGCTTGCGTGATGCCGAAGAGCTCGCGGAACAGCACGCCAACGAGGCGCGCCTGCATCGCGATGCTGTGATGGCTGGTCTGGAGAAGATGTCGATGAGGGACACCGCCAAGTCGGACAAGGGCGACAACGATCGGGTTCGCGCTCTCCAGGGCCAGGTCGACGCGGCCAATGCCCTGGTTAGGAAGTACCAGCAGGAAGCCGACAGCGCGGCAGACAAGTTACGCGGCGCTGAAGAGCGAATCGCTGGGCTGGAGGCATACCAAGAACAGGCTAGCCGCGAAGGCGTTACGATCCGTCGGCAGCTGCAGAACGCCCTTCGAGAGACGCAGTCTCTGCAGGCCGCCAACTCGGAGTTCAAGCAGCAGGTATCCAAGCAACAACTGGAGACTAATGCCATGCTTGTTCAATACAACGCTCTGAAGGATATCCTCGTCGAGCGAGGCATCTCACCGACGGCCGCCGTGCGGTTGCGCACCAGCCCGCGTGGCAGCCCACGTGGCAGCCCCCGCGAAGGGTCTCCCGAGCAAATGCGCTTGCGTGAGCTCGAGCAGCAACTCACTGCCTCGCAAGCCGCGCTCGAAGAAACCAGAAACCAGGCTGCGGTCCGGGCGCAGGACTCCGAGTTGACGTACCGCGACAAGCTCGCACAGCTCGAGAACGATTATCAGTCGGCCGTGCACTACGTCAAGGGTACCGAGAAGATGCTGAAGCAGCTCAAGGACCAACTCTCGCGCTACAAGACGGAGAATACCCGGCTCAAGGAGCAGTTGGTCGAACTGGAAGAGAAGCTTGAGAATGGAGGCTCGTCGTCGAGAAGCCCGCACGCCCCGGAAGGTTGGGAGACGCAGCAAAGAAACCTGCAGACCGAAATCGAGCGTCTCCAGTCCGAACTACACGATACCGCTTCCAACCTGGAACAGCAGGTGCAGTCGATCCGGCAAGACCTGGCCGGCGTGCAGCGTGAGCGCGACTCTGCCCTTCACAGCACCGAGGAGGCGCGCCACCGCCTGGAGCTCTCCAAGCGCGACCTGGAACAACTCCAGCAGGAGAACGCGCTGCTCGAACGCCGCGCCCAAGACGCCGAGACCAAGGTCAGCGCGCTGCTCGACCAGGTCGAGCTCTCGGTCGACAACTACCGCCGCCGCAGCAGGCAGGTCCCGAGCCTGAACTCGGAGTCGATCGGCCTCGCCACCGCCAGCCCTACCAACGGCAACGGCAACGGCAACGGCAACCACCACCACCGCCACATCCAAGGCCACATGCGCCAGGAGTCCACCGCCAGCGAGGCCGAGAGCTTGTATGGCCCCACCCCCATCATCAACACCACCACCACCACCACCACCGGCCCCTCCTCCCCCGGCCCCACCACGCCCGGCGGCGCAAGGAACAGCGCCGCGCTGGATAGCCTTGCCAACGAGCTCGAGACGCTGCGGAGCCACTGGGAGACGACCAACAAGAACTACCGGCTGAGCAACACGTTTGATTTCGATTCGAACCCGGTGACGGCGGCGGCGGCGGCGGCGGCGGCGGCGGGGAAGAGTGAGGAGAGTGCTGGTCTGGGGCTGAGCGAGAGCTTGGCGGATTGGAGGAAGAGGTTGGATGAGAGTCATCCGGATAGTCCGGGGCGGAAGTAGAGGGTTTTGGGTTGTTTTTGTATACGGACGCGGGGGGATATGATGGTGGAGGTAGAGGGGGGGGGGGGTGTACTACTAATATTCTGATTGCTTGTTTCCAAGCGGGAACGGTTTTTTTTTATGTTTTCTGGTTTCTATCTATCTATCTCTCTCTCTGCTTGGAGGAGGTGGATGAGCTGGCGATTTCTTTGATTTTCTTTTTTTCTTTTCTTTTTCTTGCCTTTCTTCTCCTTTCATCTCACACTGACCCGAGCACATGGAGCGAACGAGCTTTTTCCCCGTCCTTCCTTGCGCTTGACTGACCCAGCTATCTACTACCCCAGACACTTTTTGTCTTTTCTGTTTCCTTCCCCTTCTTTTTTTCGCAACCAGTTAACTTAGCTTTTCTCCGGTTGTGGGATCGCGAGGTTGAGAGGGGGGGTGGCTAAACGAGGCGGGTTGCTTGAATTGTTTACTTGCCGTGCGTGCTGTTTGCTCCGTGTTACGATATATAGGCGGTGCGGTCGGTCTCTTCGGCTGTGTTGCTGTTGGATGTTGGAGAACTGGACAGTGGGGGAGGATGATGGATGAGATGAGATATATGAAGCGGGGGAGGGGAATCAATCAGGTTGAAGATGCTTGTTTCCCTGGCTCGTAGGGGGTGCCAGAAGGAGTTTGTGTTGTTTAATAATATACCACTGTCTCTTCCGTTGTGCGTTGCTGGCGGTTTCTCTTGGGTAGAGGTTTGATGGATAGGTATGTGCTTGGGTATTGGGATATGAGGTTAGTTTTGTTGGGGGGGATGGTGGTTAGGCAGTTGTATACAGCTTACTTAGAGGGTGGTGGGTTCAATGAGACGTGTCTTTCCTGAAATTTTGTAACCTTTGTGATGTGCTGCATTAATAAGTACAAGTGTTGCTTGCGTCTTTTACTTGGCCATGTTAATCACATTGAAACCCCGTTAGCTCTGAAACTGGAAGAGGTTGACGTTGAGATATTATATCTTGGTGACTCGGCGTTAATAGGTGCAAAGGTGCCATTTCAAACACACTCCGGCATCCAGGTCAAAAGAGGACTGTCTTGAGAATGGGTAAGAGCGAGATTTGAAACGGAATATCAAAACAACAAGAAATCGTGATTAGCGGCGCTGGTATCATGTCTTCTATATTGGCAGAGGCTTATTACCTACCGTAAAGGACCGGGGTCGAAACTGAGGACAGTTGGGGTTTGCACTATAGTCGTTTAGCTCGACCCCGTATTGTTTTGATTTCCCACGCTTATCGTTGGTCGCTTGCCCAGGAGTGCGGGGTTCCTGGGGTTTTTTTATGGTTGCCTTGCGCTTCTCTTCCGAGTCCACCTCACTTGCGATGTCAACTTCGGCTTGTCTCTGATCATCCCAGCACCAGACATCAAGATGATTTGCGCTCGGTGCCGCTACGCGTTGCAAACCATCGTGAGCAATGATGATGATGATACATGGACTACGGGTTTCGAACCAGAGGAGGGAGACCAAGTACATGGCGACAAGAGTCCCGACCCAGAGGTGACGATTACACACCATTCGACGTACGGAAGTCTAAGGGAGGCCAACGACCAACGTTGCAGCGTTTGCATTGTCCTTTGGGGGACGCTGGAACCCGAGGACTATACCTCGGTGACCTCACTCGAAGTCGCCACAACATTCCGCAGCCGTAAGTGTCGGTGGCCTCGCGGGGGGTATTGGATCAACGTTCATTTTCGCAACCCCGGAATCCCGATTGTTCCTGTCCTCGAGCCCGATGTTCTCATTTTGAGCCCATCAATGGTGAGATGTCCTTTCATGGCAAACCCCGCGCCCTGACTAACCGTTACAAACAGATGCCAACAAACACCCCGTCACGCTCACTGACTATACCGGATCCCCCGAGTCCCTGGCCTTGGCTAAGCGGTGGGTTGCGGATTGCGTCCGACGTCATAAGAAATGCAATGCCGGTTCGGGGGACGGGACGTGGTATCCAAGTCGCCTCCTTGACTTGAGCCGCGTCGACGGCACAGAACCGAGGTTGGAGCAGACAGTACGTCTAATTTCAACGGCAAGAGTGACTCCGACCGGGCGATACACGACCGTGTCCCATCGCTGGGGGCCGACGGAGCAGCTTCGGCTCACCAAGCACACGTATCCTGAACTCGCCGAGGGGGTCCCGCTGGAATCGCTGCCGCAGCTCATGCAGGATGCTATATTCGTCTCGCTCGAGCTGGGTATCCGCTACATTTGGATCGACTTGCTCTGTATCTATCAAGACGAGGACAGCATAGCCGACTGGCAGCACGAGTCCGCACTCATGAACCAGGTCTACTCAAATACCTTCTGCAACATATCGGCTGGCGACGCAAACGGCTGTCTTGAGTCCATGTTCACGCCCAGGGATGCAGATATCTTTCTTCCGCAAGTCATTGAACTGAAAATCGGGCATCACGACGACAAGACGCAACTTTTTCGCGTCTACGACCTATCATACTGGCACCGGAATGTCTCAGGAGCACTTGTCAACACGCGGGCCTGGGTTCTTCAGGAGCGTTTCCTCTCGCCTCGCGTCCTCCAGTTTGACAAGCGCCAGGTGCTCTGGGAATGTCTTGAGAAGTCTGCCACGGAAACCTGCCCTAAAGGGATCCCAAGCCAGGTTGTGGGAATGGGCCACACAGTCTTCAAGAACATGGTCCCTGTTGCCCAAACCACAAACGCTCCCGACGGCAGATTCGCAAACGACGTCAGGCAAATTTGGACTTGCCTCGTTAAAGCGTATACTGCTTGTGATTTGACCGTCCCCAGCGACAAGCTCATCGCCATCTCCGGTATTGCAAAACACTTAGCTGCCCTTCTCCAGGGCGACTACGTGGCGGGTATGTGGCGGAGCCATCTCGAGGGCGAGCTTCTCTGGTTCGTGGTGAAATCCAACCTGCCGTGGAAGACGTCACGACCTGCGAAATACCGCGCTCCTTCCTGGTCCTGGGCATCGATTGATGGTCCGGTACAGCCGGGCTGGTCTAATATTGATGAATCGCTCATCAAAGTCGAGGAGGTGCATCTCGAGTATCTAACAGGTGATGTATTTGGGGCAGTGACGCGGGGGTGGCTTCGTTTGCGTGGTACGCTTAGGCAGATGCAACTTGTCCACAAGAGCCCCCTCAACCCCGGTCGCGGATGGGAGTGGGATATGATCTTAGAGGGCGTCAAAGTGACTGTGCCGGAAATACCGGGGACCAGCTACCTCTCCCCCGTCCCACGGGAGGTTCATCTCGACGTCTTTCACGAGGGCTTCGACGAAGAAAACGCAAGCGACAGGCTGTTTGCCATGTTCGCCCGAAATGTCTTAATTACACGAGGCGAGTATGCGGGGCTCGGGCACGGGTCGATGGATATCTTGCTCCTCAAGCTCATCGACAGGGAGGAAGCCATCTTCGAGCGTATTGGCGTTGCCACAGCGTGGCACTCGGCCGAGAAGGAGGCATTACTGAAGATACAGAGACCAAGGGACGCTCCGGCGTTGCCAGGTTTTGATTATAGGAACGGGATGCACTCAATCTGTATCATCTAGCCGAATACGCGGACCCCGCCGACGGCAAGTTCAGGTATCCGGTGCGACTCGAGCGGACAGAGGAACACACATTGGCGATGCAGAAGGCAGAGGCCAACCTAGAGATTTTCTCGTCTGAGTTTGACAGCGCCATCAAGGCGAGGAACGAGGCGGTCTGGGCCGAGGTGCGGCGCATCTCGGTGCCTCTGCAGCGGACTAGAACCCCAGACTGGGTTGAGCCAGTCCGCGGCCGCTGTGGAAGAAGAGCCGAATATTATCAGGGGGTCAGGGAGGTGGTTACTCGGCAGGGCTCCATAATCGCCAACCCAGCAGGTCTTCGCACATAGACCGGCCAACAACACCAAACAGGCAAAACATCAGAGTTGCGCTACTGCCCCGTCATCAAACTGAGATAGATGCCCCATCCCAGACCAGCGAACGCGCCCACCAAACTCCTCGCCTGGACACTAGTCAGAAACACATAATTCACCAGACTCACAAACGGCCAAAACCGCCAGCCAGCCTGCACCAACCCCCAAAACTCCCCGCTCGCCTTGGCCCACACACTCGCCCACTCGACCCCCTCATACCGGACCGCATCCCGGCCCACCAAGAAGAACCCCAACCCTTCCCGCCCGGCAGCGGCAGCAGCGGCATAGTGATGCGCCATACCCTGGCGAATGCCATGCATAAACAGACTGTACAACACCGTATTCACGGCCGCGCCCGCGGTCTGGTCCAGCAGGGTCTTGACGGCCGTGTTGCGCTTGTTGAGCTTGGGCTCGACGACGATGCGGCCCGCGGCGGCCTCGTCGTCGAGTCCGGCGTCGTCTGAGGCGGCGGCCGACGCGACGGCCTCGCGGGTCGGCGAGACGTGGTAGGCGGGGAAGGCGGACTCGAGGAAGTCCTGCCAGAGGAAGTTGGGGGGCGTGGAGAGGAGGGAGAAGAGGGCGTATTGGAAGACGGGGATCCAGTCGATTGTTAGGGGGGTCTGTGTGGTGAGTTGGTTAGTTGGTTTATGAGTGTGGTTGTTGCTGCTGTTGTTGTTGTTGTTGTGTGTATGAGTGGGAGAGGGAAAAAAAGGGGGGAGTTGAGAAGACGAACGCTGGATTGGTGGGCGGTGATGGCTTGAGCGAGGACGTTGGAAAAGGCCGAGATGATTGCTGTTTGGACCGTGGCGGTCACAATTGGGGGTGCCATGGCTGCCCTTGGACGGTTTATGAGAGTTTTGTAGCCAGCGTGAAATCAGGCTCAAAAATCGTGAATTTTCTTTTGAGTGAGTGAGAGAAGGTTAGTGTTGAGTCGGTGGCTGGTATGTGACGAAACTGGTGTAACCCAAGACCCACTTGCCATGCTGTTCCTGACCAACGTGTTCGGGTAGAAGCATGATAGGTTCAACTGAACACCGGGAACGGCACAAAATGCGGTTTCGGAACAGACACTCCGTACAGAGTCGAAATGGGCGGTTTCCGGGTCATGTTCGAGGCCAAGAAACATTTTCAGTTTCCCTGTTCTGCCGTCACATCAAGTTGCAAGTTATTGGGAAGTGTTGCGATGTATTGTACATACAGAATACATTGTTGAACCACATCGACTCCTCTCTCCTGACCCAGGCTTTGTTTCATAGTATCGGCAGGTCAAAAGCCACTTTGTACAAGAGTAGTAGTGATACATCAGGCTCTCTACATGTCGCTGGCTAATGCTGAGCACGCTCCCTTGTTCTGTAACCCCCGTTCTTACTTCCAGTTGAACGGGCACTAATCCGCGCAAAAAGGGGGCTATCATCCACTCCAAAATGGCCCCCCCCCCAACGCAAGCACCCGCTTACGACCTGCAAAGAAGCCACATGAAGAACAGCTGGACGACGTACGAGTAGAAAAAGAGGAACTGGGTCCGCTGGTTCTTCTTTGCCCGCGAATCGAGCGGGTGCGTCTGCATCGGGCCCCTGTTGTCGTTGTTGTTCTCCGGCAGAAGAACGTACTTGAGAGAGCGCATCTAAGGCCAAGTGTCAGTCAAGTGTCAGTCAAGTGGTCAACTCGGCCGCCAGACAATGAGGGACAAACATACCAGGAAGAGCGAGTTCGCCAAGAAGGTGTAGATGAACACGGCCCACCCAATCCAACCACCCGTCCCCTTCCCGCCATTAACAATCTCGGCGACGGTGATGGTCACAATGGCCCCGACGAACTTGTACCCCGAGTACGCCACCAGGTCCAGCAGCTGCGACGCGCCCGAGATGCTGAGCAGATAACAACCCAGCTTCAAACCCAGAATCTCCACAAACACGGCCACCAGCGCTGTTGTCGCAATGTACCCAAACAGCTCCGGCTGAAACTGGCCCTTGAGCCCCGAGATGAGCGCCTGCAAGAAGATGTACGTCACCACCGACATGACGGGGATGTACATGTCCGGGCTGTTGATGTCGTCGCGCGGCGGCAGGTACCAGGCCGCCTGCCCCGAGGGGTCCGTGGCTTGTCGCCGGGTCCACGGTTTGTGCCGCCAGGGGAAGAGGACGAGAAACAGTTTGGTTATTACGTAGGAATTGGTCACGATGAAGTAGTGCTTGAGGGCTGAGACGTTGACGAAGCGGTTTACCTGGTGGAAAGTGTCAGTCAGTATGTGAGACGCGCAGGGCGTGGTCGCGGGAAAAGGAAAAGTCGCATTTGCTACTCACGTTTTGCTCAATGTACTCCTGCCCCTGCCTGAACGCTGTCTGGCCAAACTGCGATGCTAGCTGCGCGGCCGGGTCGTTCATGAAGTTGCCGTATTGCCCAAACACGTTGGGCCCGGCGTTGGGCCCGGCGTTGGGCCCGGCCGATGGCGTTGGCGCCTGCTGTTGCTGATAGGGACTGCTGCCATCATAGCCGCCTTGTGGTTGAGACGTTGGCGGTGGCGGAGATCGGAGCTGAGGGACTGTCGAAACGTGTTGTGGAACGGGGTGGTGAAGAGGAGGGGAGCGTCCGTACGCTGCTCGTTGCATGGTGGGCAAGCTGGAGGGGTCAAGAGGTTGATGCGGTCGATGCGATCTGGCTGTAAGGGAGTTGGGATGATTTCGTGGTGGGTGGATTGGCTGTCGTAGCGGATGATTAACGGGTTAAGTGTGGCGGTAGGTTCGACTTCTCGACTTCGAGATGCTGCAGGTTTGTCTCTGTTTCTGGACATGTGTTTTTAGCAGCTCGCCTCAGCTCGCCCAATGCTGTCATCCCCTGAAGGACGGCGCTTGGCAAGCAGAGTGGGTCGGTTAATCCCCGGTTGATGGCGCAGCGAAACGGCGCGCCAATCACCGAACGCGATCCTTATCGGTATCGGCGCCCATGTCAGTGAGACAGTGGCACCATCCCCTGGGCCTAGAACCTAGAATACCTACGCAACTGACAGGTTTCGAGATTCGCAATCCTCCCGCACCGGTATCGACAGTGACACCAAGATCGCACTCGACCTGCAATTCACGATGCTGGACGCATTCGAGATCATCAACACATCCGGAGTGGTCCTCTGGTCCAGGAGTTACGCAGCCGTCAGCCCCTCGGTAGTCAACAACTTCATCTCGGATGTCTTCATCGAGGAGAAGAGCGCTGTGGCAGGCGCAAAGAATGGCGCATCTGCTGCCGCCAACCCACCGTACAAACACGACCAGCACAGTTTACGGTGGACTTTTGTCAAGGAATTGGGCATAATCTTTGTTGTGAGTGGTCGTTACCTTGGAAGAGTATCCAGAGTTCCGCAGCTGACGACGCATTGGGACAGGCAGTCTACCGCTCGCTTTTGCACCTCCCGTGGATCGATAAGCTTGTCGACAACATCAAGGCCATCTTTGTGAGTCTCTACGGCGACCAGCTCAAGAAGCCGAATACCACCATCGTCGAATGCGTCAAGTTCGACGAGTACTTTGATCAGCAGCTCCAGGAGCTGGAACAGGGCAGCGGGAAGTCGGAGACGCGCGCATTCGACGATGAGGCGCTTTCAGGGAACCTAGGGGACGAGCCCCCCCTGCCGCCCATACTCGCGCATAATCAGAAACCTCAGAACAAGTCATCGGCCGAATCCACCCCGATTGCGACGCCCAACGTCTCACGCCCCTCGACCCCGAGCGCAAGCCACCTCTTGGTGGCCAAGCCCGGACCGGGCGCCAAGATGTCGAGACGGGCAAGGAAGATTCAGAGCAATACCTCGGCGCCACCTTCGTCGGGTGACGAGGCCACAGGGCGGAAGGGGAAGCCGACGAAGACGGCGAAGCGCGGGAGGAGGTGGGATGCCGATGGGCTTGCGGACGAGACGGATGATGTCCAGCTCGACTACTCGGTTCCCACATTGACGAGCGATAGCGAAATGGAGGCTAGTGTGAGGCCGGGCGCCGTCGAGGAAGTGGAAGCCTCGACATGGGGGTCGAGAACAAAGGGGAAGTTTGTGCTTAGGGATTTGGGCGATGAGGTCCACTCCATTCTGGCCGATGCCGACGCCAAAAAGAATGCTGACGCCAAGACCCAAACATCAAGTGGTCTTGTTGGGTCGAGTCTGAGCGCCATTGGGGGGCTCTTCAGGAACGTGGTTGGCGGCAAGGTGTTGACGAAGCAGGACTTGGAGAAGGCTATGAAGGGTATGGAGGAGCATCTCCTCAAGAAGAACGTCGCGCGTGAGGCCGCGGTGAGGCTGTGCGAGGGTGTTGAGAAGGAGCTGGTCGGAGTGAAGACGGGCAACTTCGAGAGTGCGTCCATCTTTCCCTTTTACCCCTGAGACACCCCACCACTAACATACACTCGCAGGCATCAATACGAGGATACAAAAGGCGATGGAAGCCTCCCTCACCAAAATGCTCACCCCAACCTCTTCCCTCGACCTTCTCCGCGACATCGACTCCATCACCGCCCCGTCCGCTACTTCCCTCCGCAAGGCCCGCCCCTATGTCATGTCCATCGTCGGTGTCAACGGCGTCGGCAAGTCCACCAACCTCTCCAAGATCTGCTTCTTTCTTCTGCAGAACAAGTACAAGGTGCTCATCGCCGCCGGTGACACCTTCCGCTCCGGCGCCGTCGAGCAACTGGCCGTGCACGTGCGCAATCTGTCGGAGCTGACCGTCCGCGAGGGCGGGAAGGTCGAGCTGTACCAGAAGGGCTATGGCAAGGATGCCGCGGCGGTAGCCAAGGATGCCGTGACATTTGCCGCGCAGGAGGGGTTCGATGTTGTCTTGATCGATACTGCCGGGCGCAGGCACAACGACCAGCGGCTGATGTCGTCGCTCGAGAAGTTTGCCAAGTTTGCGCAGCCGGATAAGATTTTGATGGTTGGTGAGGTATGTTGATATTCCTTCACCCTCAAGTTGAAAAAGGACACACAATGCTGACTTGGGGAACAGGCGCTCGTTGGCACCGACTCGGTCGCCCAGGCCAGAAACTTCAATGCCGCCTTTGGGTCCGGCCGATCGTTGGATGGCTTCATCATCTCAAAGTGTGATACGGTGGGCGACATGGTAGGCACATTGGTCAGTATCGTGCACGCCACGAATGTGCCGGTCTTGTTTGTGGGCGTTGGACAACACTACTCGGATTTGAGGAATTTCTCGGTCAAGTGGGCAGTTGAGAAGCTGTTGAGTAGTACGTGAGGTGGTCTACGAGGATTGGACTGGACATGGACTGCGTTTATAGTAGTCTTAGCCATATTGCTACGAATGTATTCTACCCTGATATTCCATCTTTGATGTTGCCTGCCTTCGCTGTTCTTTCTCGGTTATATGACCCCCGGTGCCCTCAGGGGTCAACGAGCACACTCAGGGTTAGGGTTACAAGCTGTTAATTGCTTTGGTTTCGACCTCACGTGTTCTCGTGCCATCCGAACCCCACGACAGCGCGTCCCTTGCATCCCAATTTCGTCCCGACGTGTAACGTGTTTGCCAACGACGCAAGGTCGGCAATATCCGCTCCCGGTCGCTGCACCAGCAATGCTAGCACCAAATGGCTTCCGAACTGCATGGCAAAGCGGCCCGGCCCGGGCAGCAGCAGCAGCAGCAGCAGCAGCACGGCCTTGCTAATTCACTAGCTGCGGCAGCAACAGGACCGCCCCCATCGACGCTCGCAGCGCAGCTCGTCGAGAACATCTCGGCCTCGGCCTCGAAATCGTCGCGACCGGACGAAACCACCGAACTGAAGCGACTGTTTGCCACCATCGAAAAAGTCAAGAATGACCCGGCCTGCCTCAAGACCCACGACGAGCGCGTCGAGCACAACCACTTGCTGGTCTACGTCTGCGGCGGCGTGTTTCTCGAGAGCCTCAAGGTGGACGATGCGTTTACCGACCGAGAACGGCTGCGCGCGGATGCGCTAAAGGCTGTCAACTTTCTGAGCGTCACCATCAAAGAGACTCCGACGGTGCTCAAGTGCACCACCGACGGCAAGGCGTTTCTGGGGCGGGGCACCGAACCGCTCTGGGTGTGGATTCTGCCCAAGTTGCTGCGCATGCTGGGCCATCGGCGGTGTCTGGGG
This sequence comes from Chaetomidium leptoderma, assembly GCA_033296705.1. Lineage (NCBI taxonomy): Eukaryota > Fungi > Ascomycota > Sordariomycetes > Sordariales > Chaetomiaceae > Chaetomidium > Chaetomidium leptoderma. The sequence continues at coordinate 58,256 of MU856890.1, read as the reverse complement.
ATATCGGGCGAGATTGAAGAGCTGTGTCAGTATGTGTTGCGGCTTGCTGCGGGGGATACCGGGCTGTGGGACATGGGGAAAGCGCTGATGCAGTACTTCCGGGCGAATCTGAATGGTGAGTTGCCTCGATAAGCTGTCTCGCTATGATGTGCAGTGATGGTGCTGACTGTTTTTGTGTGTGACAGCTATTCTTGCTCGCCTCAAATCGGACCCTCCGTCCTCCCGAGAAACCCCCACCGAGACCAAGCTGCCGCCTAAACCCTTCCTCGAGACATTGCCCGGTGGCGTGCCCCGCGGATGCACTTTCACCCTCCCAGACGCTGATCACGCCCTCCGGCATGCTATGAGCATGCTGGCAATCATCAAGGATGTGGTCATATCAAAGTCAGAGTCGCAACCCTCCTTGCTCTTCGGTCAGGATTTGGTCTGGGTCTTGGACACCCTACAACCCCTCAGCTCGATTTTGGTCAGCTGGCCGACACCCCTTGGGATTGGCCTGGCTCCAGTCCTCAAAATGGCCATAGATCTGGCTGAGCCGCGCAGTGGCACCCGCTGCTCAGACTTGGTACTCTACCACAAGGCCAGTGCTGCTTTGGCCTTAGTTTGCGCCGATTTTCTGCACAGTCCCCAACTTCTCCTCGCCGATGATGAGGATGGCGTGTCTCTAAGAAGGGCGTTCTGCTTTGCATTAATCCGGCTTGCCAAAACGGCGACTGATCATGCGCCTACTTCCCGCCTCATAGCTTCCGGGTTTCTCATTGCTGCGCAGCGGCTGGTGTCCGAGAATCCCATTGTTGGTGACGGGACGGATGTTTGGGTAGGTTTCGAGTCCTCCAGCCACAGTCTTAGTTTGCTAATTGATGCTCTAGCGAGCTGTTCACCTGTTGAGCGAGTCAACTGCCAGCCATCCACTTGGAAACCCGAGTGACGGGAATGAGCTGGTGATGTTCGTTGACCGCGAACTCCGCCAAGAAGCCCAGAAATTGGCGCCCCGGGCCAAGAACGCCAAGTCGAGTGGCCCAGCAGCTAAACGCATAAAAATCAACAATGGCGAACCATCGCTGTTGCTTGGGCTGACCGAACAAGTGTGCCGGCTGGTGGATGCTGATCTCGACAGCCAGATGGAAGAGCTGGAGTCCCGGATACTGTTTGTTTACCCCCAGCTGCCCGACGACTTTTACTGACTGTTTCACAGTGAACGGTTCCCAGAGATGGATGGAGATGACCAGTGCCATCTTATCGACCTCATTTCTCGTATTCCGTGTGCTGCCGATCATACCCTGAAGCCCAGGAGGATAGGGTCATCAGCGACGCCCGCATTTCATTGTTCCTTTTGCTCCGAGGCAAAACCGATCGACACCCCCCCTGAACACCGACATGAAGAAGCCAAGGCTGTCGGAATCTCCATGTTCAGCAGGGTCATCAAGCTTCCGAGCTTTCTAGAATCGAGGCGGCCTCGGGTATTTGCCATGATTTCTCTCCGGCGTCTCGTAAGACACTCGACGAACGGCGAGTTGTGGGACCTGGAGAAATCCGTTCCTGGACAATGGTGTCTACAATCCTTGCAAAGCTCCATCCGAGAGCTTCGCATCGCCGCTGGACGAGCTCTCGCCGTCTTCATCTCGGAACCACCCACGCCTGGTTTCGATTGGGAAGTTTTGAAACGAAACAGGGCCAACGCTTTGAGTATCCTCAAGTCGGTCTCAGACAAAGGGGCTGCGAATCTGCATGAGACTTGCATCATGGCCTGGGCCCAAGTGGGCAGGGTTGTGTCTGCTGACGAACTCAACCTGGCCGTCATCAAGCTGGTGGAAAGCCTTGGGCATCGCAACATGATGGTGTCCGGCTTTGCCTTCAATGAGATTTTGAATCTTGCAGAGTTCAGGGGGGAAACGCCAGCGCAGCTGTTCCAACCCTTTTGGACAAACCTGGCCTTCTCCGTCGTCAAAGACTTGGTTTCCAAACCACAGACGGCACAGATGGTTGCCGACCTGATGCAGATGGGCGTACCAGACCTCCTGCTCATGCTACAACAGCATTGCCTTCCCTGGCTGGTCCTCACCAAGAAGCGAGAGGTGATCCAGAAAATCACCGGGGCACGGGGCGAGACCGAACCTTTGCGGGCCTGTGTAGACGCCGCCAATCTGCCGTCCATTCTGGCGCTCCTCCTCGTGCAGGATGCTCCCGATATCGCCACTCATGCCATGTCACTGCTTGGGCACGTTTCCTCCCAGGGTCACAGGTTTGAGTTGGTCGAGTTGCTGCGGACAGATCCCCTTACTATTGCCTTGGAGCTTTTCAAGGCTGGCGCTGATGCGAATGCGGCGCGCCGGGCGAGGGTAAGTCAACCCAAGGATTGTAGGGAGGGTGAGAACTAACGGGCACGCAGGTTCGAGCAGCACTTACCATGATGGCGACTCTCCTTCTGCCTGATCAGAAAGACCTGGCTGATCAGAAAGACAAACGGCCTAAAAAGTCGGAGCTCGTTGGACGCTATCTTCAGCAGCACGCCCTCGGCCTAACGGCCCAGCTAAGTAATGTTATCAATGATATCTGGTTGGCGCGCCCGCCCGTCTCAGAGCAGAGGCGATGTCTCGGAGCCATGGAGGAAATGATCAGGATTTGCGCTTCCTATGTGTGCATTGCTCGGCCACAAATCTCGGCTTGCCTCATCTCCGCCCTGACCTCTGACGATCTGCGGTCCGCAGCCTTCTCCTGCTGGGAAGCCATGCTCACCCACATGGATCAAGCGGATGTGGTGGCACAGCTTGAGACGACCTTTTTCATCGTCGGCTGCTATTGGAAAAGCTTCGACGGAGCGACGAAGAAGAAGGCTAAGGGCTTGATCTCGACCCTACTGAAAGACCAGCAGGGCATCTTGACCAAATACTCCAACAAATTGCCCTCGTTGAATCACATTGACGAGCTGGAGGGCCTCTGCACAGCACTGGACACCCTCCGCACCCCCTTGGATAACAGGGAGGCTTTTAATGTGTTTGCCCAGCGACTAACCCACGAAATCCCCGGAGTGGTGGAGCAAGCGCTGGTCGAGCTGCTTGCGTTCCTTGACAAAAGCCAAAGCTACCTTCAAACGTCGGCCATCAGCGAGCAGCCAGACTCGGTCGTCATCACCCTCACACGCTCGCTGCTAGACTGTTCTGCCAAGTACAACGGCTGGCACACCGACATCACGCGGCTCTGTGCCCAAGCCATTGGCCTCATCGGTTGCCTAGACTCGAATCGCCTCGAGACCTCGCGTGAGCAGAAGCAATTCGTCATCATCCACAATTTCGAGGACGCCCGGGAGACCACCGATTTCGTCGCATTCATGCTCGAAAATGTGCTCGTCAAGGCCTTCCTGTCGACGACAGACGCCAAGTTCCAGGGATTCCTCTCCTATGCCATGCAAGAGCTTCTTCTGAGAACCGACTTCCAGTTCGCATGCTCCCATCGAGGGCAGGACCCTGAGTCCGAGGCCATCTACCTCAAGTGGCTTGCCTTTTCGGAGAATACCCGGGAGGTGCTAACGCCGTTTTTGTCGTCGAGGTTTCTCGTGGCGCCTATGCCTCAGCAGACGACCGAGTACCCGATTTTTAAGGCCGGGAGGTCGTATGCCATCTGGCTGAGGGCATTTGTTCTCGACCTGCTCCGCAACGGTCAGAATCTATTCGGTCAGGCTGTCTTTGAGCCGCTCTGTCGGCTGATCAAGGTTAAGGACCTCGCCGTGACGGAGTTCTTGCTGCCGTATGTGGTGTTGCATGTCATTGTGGGACAGAATGAGAAGGAGGAGTTCAGAAACAAGGTCTCAGCCGAGCTGGTGGCGATACTAAAGTACCAGCCACCCGAGACGGCTTCGTATGCTGAGAAGGAAGATACGAAGCTATTCTACCAGGTAACAAACAGTCTTGCCGTCTTGATTCTCGGGAATAGGAGCTGACCATGAAAAAGGCCGTGTTCCGTGTCCTTGACTACTGCATGCGGTGGATGCAGGCTAAGAAGTCTCAGCACGGGCTGACCGCGAGAGGCCAAACTTGGATCAAATGGGTCCAGGAACTCATTGGCTCTCTTGACCCAGAACTGATATCGCAACGAGCAGTCGACTGCAACGAGTATGCCCGGGCGCTCTTCTTCCTGGAGCCACACATTGAGAGCCGTAAGAAGAAAGCGGGCAAGGAGGAGAATGACCGGATCTTGCAATCCTTGCAGAACATTTACACCCAGATCGACGACCCAGATGGTCTCGAGGGCGTGTCAGCGCACTTGCAGGATCTCACCTTGGATCAGCAGGCTCTCAACCACCTCAAAGCCGGCCGATGGACTGCAGCACAGACGTGGTACGAAATCCGGCTTGCCGAGTCTCCTGAGGATGCCGATATTCAGCTTGATCTTCTCACTTGCCTCAAGGAGTCCGGACAACACGGTTGGTTTGATCCTACATTTATCAAAGCGATTATAAAACTAACATTCGTCTACAGATGTCTTACTCAACTATGTTGAAGGCATGACGGCGAACCCGGTGACCAGGATCGCGCCGTTCGCCGTCGAGGCCTCATGGGCTACCGGCAGGTGGCGGACCCTCGAGAAGTATCTCCTCCTGTACAACGCGGGAGACGTCTCTGAGGTCTTCAACCTCGGCGTCGGGCACGCCCTGCTCTGCCTCAGGGATGGGAATGTGGAGAAGTTCAAGGAACACGTCCAGATGCTGCGAGACAAGGTGTCTGGATCCATGACATACTCGGCAACATCTTCGCTGCGGGCCTCCCACGATGCCATGCTCAAGTGTCACGTCCTGAGCGACCTAGAGATGATTGCCAATGAGAGGCTCAAGGGGGATGGAGACCAGCAGGCTGTTCTTACGGCGTTGGACCGGCGGCTGGAGGTGCTCGGAGCCTATGTGAGCGATAAGCAGTATCTGCTTGGAATCAGGCGGGCGGCGATGGAGTTGATGCGGTATGTGTGGACCTCCTCCCTCCACTTCTCTCATCCGAGAACATTTGCTGATTTTCCTAGGCCCAGATTCAGCAATGAGGACATCTCCTCGCAGTGGCTATCTAGTGCACGGTTGGCGAGAAAGTCCGGGTCGATGCACCAGTCGTTCAACGCAGTGCTACATGCTCAGCAGCTTGGAGATGGTTCCGCTATCATCGAGAACGCCAGGCTGTTGTACAAAGACGGCCATCATCGCAAGGCCATCCAGGTTTTGCAGCTCGCCATCTCCACCAACTCTTTCATCAGCGACAGCTATGTCGATATCAGTGTGCCGCCGACTTCTAGCAAGGGGCCCGAGGCACAACGCAGGCTCTTGACGGCGAGAGCCCACCTTCTCCTTGCCAAGTGGCTCGATTCAACGGGCCAAACCCATGCCAGCGCACTTCGGTCGCAGTACCAGCAAGCGGCCAAGACGCATCCGCAGTGGGAAAGGGGCCATTACTACCTTGGCCGCCATTACAAGAAGGTCTTGGAGTCGGAAAAGGCGCTCAGGCCAGACGACCAGACGGATGAATACCTGACTGGCGAAACTGCAAAGTTGGTTATTGAGAACTATCTCCGTTCTCTCAACTTTGGCACCAAGTATCTGTCTCAGACCTTGCCACGGATCCTGACGCTGTTTCTCGAACTGGGCGCTCAGGTTGACAAGCCGCCAGACGGCAAGATATCGCTCTCCCGAGAGTTGCACATGCGGAGGAAGGCCATCCTCCACGAGCTGTTCCAGCACCTCAAGAAGCATGTGGACCGCATGCCGGCATATATATTTTACACGTCTCTGCCGCAGATCGTGGCAAGAATAGCGCACCCGAACCCCGACGTGTTTGAGGTGCTGGAGCTGATGATTGCGAAAGTGGTCGAGGCCCATCCCCGCCAGGCTCTCTGGAGCCTCTTCCCGCTCATGACGACAAGACAGGCCGGCGAGCGGCGCACCCGAGGGCTCCATGTCCTGCAGGCGGTTCGTGGTAGGAGCAAGAAAGCGGAACGTTCGTCTTATGATCTGACTAAGTTGCTGAGAATGGGTGAGAAGCTGGCCGAGCAGCTCTTGCTGGCTTGCAACAACGGTGACTTCCAGAGCAACAGGACCACCACAGCAAGCATCGAGAAGGACCTCCGCTTTAACCACAATTGCACGCCTTGTCCGCTCGTGGTGCCGGTCGAATCCTGCTTGACGGCCACGCTGCCGACACTGACCGACAACGTCCGAAAGCACAAGGCATTCTCCCGAGACGTGATCACCATCCAAAGGTTCGAGGACCGCGTCTTGGTCCTCGGCTCGCTGGCGAAGCCCCGCAAGCTCACCGCCAACGGGACAGACGGCAAGCAGTACGGTCTGCTGATCAAGCCCAAGGACGACCTCCGCACCGACCAGCGCCTGATGGAATTCAACAGCCTCATCAACCGGTCCCTCAAGCGGGACGCCGAGTCCAGCCGCCGGCAGCTCTACATCCGCACCTACGCCGTCACGCCGCTCAACGAGGAGTGCGGCATTATCGAGTGGGTCGACGGCCTCAAGACGCTGCGCGACATCTTGCTGGGCATCTACAAGACGCGCAACATCCAGCCCAACTACGGCGAGATTGCGCAAAAGATGAAGCAGGCCTCGCTGTCGGACGCGAACACGCGCATCTTCACCGAAGATGTCCTTGGCATGTTCCCGCCCGTCTTGCCCGACTGGTTCATCGCGCAGTTCCCCAACCCGTCGGCCTGGTTTGCGGCCCGGCTCCAGTACACACGCTCCTGCGCGGTCATGTCCATGGTCGGCACCATCCTGGGGCTGGGCGACCGGCACGGGGAGAACGTGCTGCTCGAAGAAGGCAACGGCGGCATCTTCCACGTCGACTTCAACTGCCTCTTCGACAAGGGCCTGACGTTTGCGCAGCCCGAGCGCGTGCCCTTCCGCCTGACGCACAACATGGAGGCGGCCATGGGCATCTACCGCTGCGAGGGGCCCTTCCGGCACTGCAGCGAGCTGACGCTGCGCATCCTGCGCCAGCAGGAGGAGACGCTGATGACCATCCTCGAGGCCTTCATCTACGACCCCACGCTGGACCTGCAAAAGTCCAAGAAGCGGAACTATGAGGTGGTCAAGCTCAACCCGACCAGCGTGGTTGAGAGCATCCGGCGCAAGGTTAGGGGCCTGTTGCCGGAGGAGAGCATCCCGCTCGGCGTGGAGGGACAGGTCGAGGAGCTGATCAAGCAGGCGGTCAATGCGAAGAATTTGGCGGCTATGTATATTGGGTGGTGTCCTTTCTTGTAGGTTTAGGGGGTGTTTGTCATCCAGGGGTGGTTGTTTAGGGGGTGGTTGTTTAGGGGGTGGTCGTTTAGGGTGGTCGTTTAGGGGTGGTCGTTTAGGGGTGGTCGTTTAGGGGTGGTTGTTTAGGGGTTGGTTGTTTAGGGGTTGGTTGTTTAGGGACAGCGTCTTGGGGGAAACTTGGGATTGCGTGGACGAGAGACAGATGCATGGATGGATATGACTATCAGGACTGAAATACCCATTTAATGACTAGTTTGTGTTCTAAACTTCAGTTTGCAACTTTGTATTGCTATCCCTGGAAAAAGTGATTAAAAAAGGAAGAAAGAAGACAACCTGGAAGTTCCAGGTAATTTAACTGTTTGATCCCCGCCAATTTGAAGGTACTGGACCAGGCTCTCGCCAGCTCAGTTTTCTTTCTCCCACCGTAAGGTACCTTCCATTCTTGACGAAATCTCTGCTGCTGCCTAAGGACTCAAAAGTTGTGTCACTGGCATTTGGCACTTGATTTTTGTCCTGCACCATCCTTTCGATTTCTTGTCAATTCTGAGTTGCGCAAGACACAAAGAAACGCGGTCCCTCTGACGCGTGCACCTTCACTTGGCGCCACCGATCGTCAGAAAATCGTCAACCAACACCGATTCAAACGGATCTCCTTCTTTTCACCACCACCTTCTTCTCAAGCGGCATCCCTTCAAAAACTCAGCCGTTTTCGGAGACTTACTGTCAAGATGCCTTATCGCATTGGTAGGCCTTTCGGTTCTTTCTTCTCTACATCTCAATCCCTCAATCGCGTACATCCCATCTCTCTAACACACTAGTTCGACAGAGATCTCAAGCAACAACCGGGCGGGCTGCAAAATCGCGGTCTGCAAGAAGTCCGGCAAAAAGATCATGAAGGGTGAGTTGCGCATGGGCACCTGGGTCGAAGTGAAGGAGCATGCCTCCTGGCAATGGAGACACTGGTATGCAACCTTTCTGACCATCCCTACTTTCTGATGGAAGGGAAGCAACTGACGGAGATCCTCACCAGGGGCTGTGTCTCTGGGGAGCAAATCCGCAATCTTCAGGAGGACATTGGCCAGGACAAGGATGGCGAGTACAATTGGGATGCCATTGATGGGTGGGAGGATCTTGAGTAAGTGCAACCCACCCTGCAACTGGCTCACCCTAGTTTTGTGTTGGGTGATGGGTGGTTCTGACGGAGAGAAGTGGCCATCCTGATATTCGGGAAAAGATCAAGCGGGTTGTCACGCAGGGGCATATTGACCCCGAGGACTTCAATGGCGTGAGTAGAGGGTTCCCTTCTTCTCGTTTGCACGAGGATGTATGGCTGACGTGGGATGATCAAGGACCCGGAGATGAACAAACCTGGTAAGCGGGGCATTTACTTGAGAAGACAGAAGGTGGCGGTTGAGGAGGGGGAAGGGGAGGGGGAGGGGGAGGAGGTTGAGGTACGTCGACTCGGTCAGCGCTTCACAAGACTGAAGTGAAAACTAACAACAGCGTCAAGGGCACCGAGACCACACCCAAGAAAGCCACCCCCAAAAAAGCCACCGGCAAGCGCGGCCGCGGCAAGAAGGCCGAGGCCGAGGCCGAGGCCGACGAGGCCGCTGAGCAGGAGCCTCCCGCAAAGAAGCCGAAGCGTGCCCCCAAGAAGAAGGCCGCACCTGAGCCCAAGTCTGAGGACGAGAGTGAGCCCGAGCCTACGCCGGAGAAGCCCAAGAAGGCAGCCAGAGGCAAGCGTGGTGCCAAGGCGGCCACGGCTCCCCTTAAGGAGGAGAGTGACAAGGAGTCCGAGTACCAGTCTGAAGCCGAACTCGAGCCTACGCCGGAGAAGCCCAAGGCGACCAGAAGCAAGCGCGGCGCAAAAGCGGCGGCTCCCCTTAAGGAGGAGAGTGACACGGAGTCCGAGTACCGGTCTGAAGCCGAACTCGAGCCTACGCCGGAGAAGCCCAAGAGAGCGGCCAGGGGTAAACGTGGTGCCAACGTTGCGGCTGCCGTCAAGCAGGAGAGTGAAGAAGAGCCTGAGCACCAGTCTGAGGTCGAACCCGAGCCGACACCGGAGAAGCCCAAGAGGGCGGCCAGAAGTAACAAGCGTGGTGCCAAGACGACGGCTGCTATCAAGCAGGAGAACGAGGAAGAGCCGATGATGCCTAAGAAGAGGGCTGGACGGGCCAAGAAAGCAGCGAAGGAAGCTTCGCCCGAGCTCGAGTCTCAGCTTCTGTCAGAGCAAGAGTTTAAGCCGGAGCTTGAGTCTGCGTCGGAGGAGGAGGAGGAGGTGGCGGAGGAGGAAGAGGAAGAGGAGCCCGCGCCCAAGGCCAAGAGGGGCCGCAAGGCGGCGGAGAGGAAGGCTGCCCTGGCTTCGGCCCCGAAGAGACGGGGAAGAAAGGCGTAAGTGCAATGAGACTCTGCAGTGAATCGGGGCTGACCACAATGCAGGGCCGCTTAAGGATCGCAACTCGAAAGTCATCGAAAGGCTACACATAGCAGCGACTCTTGTTTCACAGCTGCATAATCACACAATTTGTACGGCGACGATGCCTTGTTTGGGCTCCGTTCTTCTTTTCAATGGCCTTTTTGTTCCAACATTCAGCACAGGCAGATGCTGTATCACCCTTTGCTCGATCGGCCGGGCTGAGGAGTTTTCCTCGTGGCGTTTTCCTGAGGGCGGCACAGATGAGGCAGGAACAAGCGTCAGTGTATCATAATTCAGCGTGGAAGCAACCTGGAAGTCCGCCAAGGGGCTTATAATGAACTCGAAAACCGATTTTCTATGTCTTCCCCTGCGCCGATCAGGCCCGGCCAGGCCACGGACTGGACCTGCATGATAATGTGGTTCCAGGACAGCACAATATGAACTTGAAACGAAACATGCAGAGCTTTTCTATCCTCTTCCCCACCGGGAGGCATGGATGGTAACAGATCCGTGGCACGGGTTTGGTGGGCTTGGGCCGTGGGCCGAGCCGGTGGCCGAGCCGGTAGCTGCGCCGGTCCTTGCCGCATCCATCGACAGGTGGTTTGGTTTTACCACAACCAACAGGTGAATGCCGTTACCCGAGGGGTTGACGAGGAATTCCGAAAGGGTTTCAATCTGAGAGGACAAATCCCCTTTTGTACTAAGCAGGATTTGATCGTGTGTCCCTCGAGTCTTCTGGAAGTCCCAAAGGGGGAAGGCTGGAACCTTCAATGCACGATGATGCTCGGCATTGAGGTGGAAGCCGACCTCGAGCCGACCTTGTTTACGCAGGGCTCAAGAGAGCCTCTTCCGAAGTGTGATTGGAAGGTTGTAAGTGGTCGGGCTCAGGGAGGGTAGCCTGCCTGGTTTCTTGTCATACACACACCCCACATGCAATATTGCGTCACTGGCTCGACTCTCGGCGGGCTGTGAACTTAGCTCTCTGAGCAAGTGCACAACCACGTCTCCCAACATGTAGATGCTCTCGATGCCCAACCTAACCGATGAAATTTAAATGGGCTTCGGGATAGTGAAAATGACTGATCATCGTCGGTGGCTTATTACAAGCCACACGAGATTCGCTGGGAGGTCGGCACGACTGGGAGCATCTTCCCACATTCGTCCAGGCCTGACCGAGATTCCATCAGCCCGCGGGAGAGCGCACAGCAATTGATTGGCCAACCGGTGGCTATCTTGTCATCATAATCAGCAGGACTGGGCCAGACATGTCTTGGTTGGTGCGTGCAAGTGTGCCTGCGACGAGGCGCGCGGCCCACTAGACCGCTGGACCGCTGGACCGCTGGACCTGCTGAGGCGGCCCCGTGTGCGTTTCGACGGCCGGTGACACACGCAGGCAAGTTTGCTGTCTCACCTTCTCACAATTTTTTCGGGAGATAGGAGAGGCTCAGACTCAGAGGGTGCAAACTGGAAGTGGATTAGAAAACAGAGGAAATCCGAAATGCCACAACAGTGCATATACTTAAATATACATACTGTGCGAGCCCACAGCTGCCCGCGCAAACGCACAGTGTATCGAATGGACGCACACACGGCTGTTGGTTGAGTTCGTCTGGTCTCAGAGTTTCGGAATCCACTGACAATCGACTGTTAGCGCTCGAGTTTTGCAAGGCAGGCAGGCGCCAGGCTAGGGTGCAGGGAGTGGCCTGCAAAACCCGAAGCAGCAGCTGTGGGATGACGACGTTGGTTTCGAGCCCAAATTAAATCCCGAACAATTGGCCAGCTCTGCCAGCCAGGCCCGACCCTGAAACCTCGCCAGGCCAACCCAGTCTCTGTCCAGTGTTCGTCCAGTCTTGTGCGGCTTCGCTCCATTGCCAGCTTTTAATATCGACCAGGCCGGCCAACAGCGCACCCGTCCCTGCGGCCCGCTTGGTTTCGCGGCAATCTCCTCCCGAATATCAGCTTCCCATCATCTTGGCCCCCTTTTCTTAATACCGGCCGAGACCCTGCGGGCTTCTGTGCATCCCACCGCATACGCTGTTCACCGTGAGAGTCCTGCAGGAAAGAGTTGTCAGTCAGACTCAGAGCAAGCAAGCGACTAGAGCCAGAACAGGCTGGTCTGCCAAGATCTCTGGTCACATTGGTCCTGCCCCGCCTTGGCTCCCGCCCACAAGTCCCCCGCCAACTCCCCCGACCGACCAACGTCACAGCCCCCCCGCCAGGCTGAACCTGCACTTCTCCCAGCGGCCGCCCAATTTCTCGAGACAGCCGAACATCTCGACATCCTCACAGCCCAAACGCACTCGAAACATACTCTAAAGACCTACTAGCCATCCGCCGGTCAACCACCCTTCTTGTCTGACAACCTACCCCGCGCTTGATCGCCGGCCAGCCCACATCTAGCACCACAAAACGGGTTTTGCACACAGAAACAACCAGCAACCATGTCGAGAAGTCGAGTTGAGTTTGACGAGCGGGAGTATGTCAGAGAGCGAGAGCCCCCGCGCCGCGCTCCGGTCCGGGAATACGATGAGGTCGACGTCCGCTTCCGCGAGCGTGAGCGCGAGCGGGTGAACGACCGCCTGCCCGCCTTTATGCGCGAGGACCACAGACGGGCCGAGCCGGGCGAGATGGTGCTCAGACAAAGAGAGGTCGAGACCATCGAGCGGCCGCGCCCGAGGTCACCCAGCCCGGTCCGTATAAGAGAGCGTATAGTCGAGCGGACCAGGAGCGTCAGCCCACCACCGAGGAGGCTCGAGGAAGACGTCCGCTTCCGCCGCGTCGTGAGAGAATCCAGCCGCGGCCCTGCCGAGAGAATCCGCTTTGTCCCTACACGGTCGCGCTCGCGCTCGCCCTCCCCGGAGGTGCAGCAGCGCATTCGGATTGTTGAGCGAGAGAAGGAACGCGCTCCTAGCCCGCCTCCCCAGCCTCGGCCACCGACGCCTAGAGTTGTCAAGGGCCCAACCGTCGAGAGAGAGGTGATTACACACTACCGCGATATCGACCATGGTAAGAGGCTCCTCCCCATATCCACCTGCATTTCTTTCTGCTAACAGTCGGCGCAGGGATGGTGGCAGCTCCCCGTCCGCCTTCTCCTCCCCCTGCTCGTCACGCTCACCGTGACACCGAGATCGACATCATCACGTCGCGCAACGGAACCGAGGTGGACATCCACAGACACGCCCACTCTCACTCCCATTCCCACAACCGTGGCCGGTCCGTCTCCCGGGAGCGGCCGTCGCGGCGCTCAGTCCAGACCTGGGAGGACGACGTTCTCGTCCAATCTGACCGCAAGCACCTCCACGTAGACGTCGAGCGCCGGAGGAGCATCTCCAGAGGACGGCGTGCCCACTCAGCAGCCCCGCCGGTCATCCAACGCGACGACGAGGCCTACGAGATCACGAACAAGATCGACTCGCGCGGCAGGATGGGCGAGGCTTGGAACGGCATCACCAAGGACTGGGCCATCATCGACGTGCCGCCGGGAACGGAGCGCGTGCGCATGGACGGTGCCGGCGGTGCCGCGGCCGAGGTGACGTGGCAAAAGTACAGTGGCGTGCGCCGCGCAAAGTTCATCCCCGACCGCGAGGAGAAGAGCTCAGTGGTGTCGTCGTCGACGACCGTCTCTGAGCTGCGGCCGCGCGAGCGCGAGCGCGAGCGCGAGCGGCGCCTGAGCGTGCAGATTGTCGACAAGGACCGCGGCATCAGCAGAGAGCGCGAGGTTGAGATCGAGAAGGTGACGGATCGCCGCATCGCCATCCGCGGCTCGACTCCTCCTGCCCCGCGCCGCGCCGACACGTGGACCGAGATCACCAAGGACCTGGTCTGCCGCGAGGCCATCCAGGAACTGGGCTACGAATTTGAGGAAACCGAGTTCTTTTACTACGTTGTCGAGTTCCTACAATATGTACGTCTTCTTCCCCCCTTCCCCTTCCCCTTGCACCCCACCCCCTCCCCCTTGCCACTCCGAAACTGACCCTCGATAAAAACAGGACGACGTCCTCCGCCTAGTGCAGCTGTCGGACCGCATCCGCGCCGCCCGCAAGGACCGCGCCCGCGAGATCGCCTACGAGCGCGACATCCGCGAGGACTGGGACCACCGCAACCACCACCACCACCACCGCCACCGCTACTCGGTCGACTACGAGGACGAACGTGTCGTCGAGCGCGAGGTCCACTACGAGAGCCGTCACCCCGGCAGGGGGTATCGTCACTAAAAAAAGGAACTCTTATAGGGCACCCTTTTTTTGGGGGGGGGATCAAGTGATGATGATGGTGATGACAACATGACAAATGATGCAAAGCAAAGCGAAGCAAAGCGAGCGAGCGAGCGAGAGCGTAACTCATCTGATGGCATTTAGACTGGTTGGAGCCTTTTGGATGGCGGTGATGGGGTGAGTGGGGGAAGGGCATGAGTGGATTGACGACCGTGACGGATCTTTTCTTTGGCATTTTGGCATTTTGGCATTTTGCGCTTGGTTTTGCATTTTTTGTTGTTTTGTGTTTTTTGGTTTGGTTTCCTCTAATGAGCTCATGGCATGGAATGGGTAGCTTCCTTTCCGGTTGTCGCTCGCTCTCTTGGCATGTTTCCTAACGACGTTGATGATTTACAAAAGAAAAGAGTTTGGGTATGTAGTGGGTGGATGGTCCAAGGATGTATTCGCTTCTCGCTTCTCGTTTCTGCTATTGGGATTTTTTTGGTACTACTACTACTTAACTTAGACTCTTGTACTGCGAGGCACATATCTTAGTTTGGGTGTAGCTTAGCCGAGCATGAACTTATTATGATGGTTTATGATTAGACTTGGGAGATGTTGGGTTGTGTAATTGTTTTTATTCGCGTGCGTGTCAGAGCCGGCTTGTCTCGAAACATGAGGCATAACTACATACCTCATGAAACATGCTTTTGGGCTAGCTAATACAAATACATGAACAACCTCTACCCCATACCTAAAGCCCCTCCTCCCATCACTGCCCAGGCCCGTTCCCCAGCACATGCTTCACGGCCGCGCTCAGATGCTCCACAGCCCCAGGCCACTTCCACTCCCGGTGCACCTTCTTCCCGCCCTCGATAAAATCCCCCTCAACGCTCACGGCCAGTTCCCCAGTCCCCTTGTCGCGCCCAAACCCGAAATGAACCCCGTACTCCGCGCCCGTGTCCTGGCCGACTACCCCTTTGCTGCTGGCGTCCATGGCCCAGATCGGCTGTTGTACACCACCGTCGCTGCCGTCGTCCTCGTCGTCAGAGGAAGGCGGCGACGGTGGGCCGGTCACGGTGCGCGCCAGGTCGTAGTAGGCCGCCGCCAGCGCGCGGGGGATGGTGTCGTGGAGGTAGGCGAGCAACTTGTCCAAGTCGGCGTACTCGTCGCCGCCACTGCCGCCCGAGGAGGAGGACGGCGAGAGAGCTGCGAGTGGGTTGATGGGCGAGGAGCCTGGCTGCGGCTGCAGGGCGGGGAGGAAGGAGAGCGAGTAGACGGCGCCTGCGAGGAGGGTCGGTCGGAGGAGGATCCGTAGCCGCGACGCGGGTGTGATGGCGAGGTCGAATTGGACCGGGGGTGGTTTGAGGAGGAGGCCGGCTAGGGATGTGGAGGCCCGGTGGGTGGTGGTGGTGGTGGTGCCGGGGAGGGTTGTGAGGGGGGGTTCTTTCATGGTGATGGAGGAGGCGACGCTGGCGGAGCGGAGGACCGAGATGAGCTCTGCTAGGGACTGCGCGCATTGCTGGACGGACTGGTCGTATCTGTGGTAGGCGATCAGGGGGCGGAGGATGGTGTATGGGGGGGTGGAGCCCTTCTTGACGCTGGGCGCGGACCGCTTCAGCTCGTTGGCTCTGTGGGCGTTGCTGAGGAGGAGGCCGAGGATGATGCACAGCTCGTTTGCTACGGCATCTTGGGCGCCTGAGTGCTCGGCCGTTGTGACTTTTTCTTCGCCGAGGGTCACGAGCTGGAGAGAGATGGATCTTGTGGCGTCCAGGTCGTAGGCAGCGGTCGACTCGGCGACGCGGACAACGCTGTCAAGCACGACACGGGCTTCACGGTTGATCTCGTGCCATAGCTCCTGAGCAAAAACGGTGTCGCGCAATTCGTGGACGCGGTCCTGGAGCGGCGCATCCGGGAGCACAGGCTGTGATAGCGACGACCTGCCGACGACCATACCGTTCTCCAATATGCTGACCTGGAGACGTTTCGACCCGCCGCCCATCGTCGCATGCTCCAACCGAACGGACCCGTCTTCTGCTCTTCTCAAGGGTGCGATGCCGCTGTTCTTGAACTCGGGGGAGGTGTTGGAGAAACCGAACTTGACTCCCAGAGTGTGGGGTTCATGAGGCAGACGGAATGTCTGCCAGCCGTCCTCGCTCACGCCCAGCACCTCGGACCAGTACTTGGTCTCGGAACCGATCTCCCGCTGCAGCCGCTTGGACGCTGCGAGGGCGGTGTCTGCGGCCTTGTTCAGGTCCATCAGGCGTTTCCCGATAGCCATCAGCTTGTTGTCGGGCACCCTGCTCTGCGTCAGAGCTGTGGGAGCGTCAAGCATGGTCGCGCCGAGGGTGCCAATGCCGACCATATCGCGCAGGCCGGGGCTGAAGGTGGTGACGGCCTGTGCGGGATGCTCCTTTGACAGGAGGAGGGACACGAAGTCGAGGGCGAACAAGGACGTCTGGTGGGTTTGGTGTATCGCACGGAGGAGCTCCTCACGAGCGGTGGCAATGTCCTTGGTCTCGGCGACGTCGCTGTTGGCGTCGGAGGCGTCGGCGGTCATGTCGACATCGTGGTCGCCGGCGGTGCCATTCTGGTGGCCGCCGTTCGCCTCGGTTTCCCGGCGCAGCTCGGCCGCGTCGACGGCTCGGAACCCGCCTGGCTCGGCATGGAGTTGGCGGATGAAGTCGTCAATGGACTGCGGCCCCTGCGGCGGCGCAGAGCGCGGCTGGAGCGTGAATGGTCGGTCGTTCATGGCGTGGTTCTCGGAAGTTGGTGGTTTGCTGCGAGGAGTCGTAAATCCAACCCACCACCTCGTCGTCACCCCTGCTACGCCAAGCTCCGCAACTTGCAGAAGGTGCAGAGCTTCCCGTGGTCGGGCCGGCCCCACTTCTGACACTTTTTGACCGGAGTGGGCCTGGCTGTTGGGGGTCACCACGCACCACAACTCACCATTTAACTTTCAATCAACGTCACCCTAAGCTGGAACCTGGGAAGTTCGGCAAGCCTAGACACAGTACCCATGTCAACTACGGCCACTGTTTTATTAGAGCAACTCAATTGTCTTACGGGAGCATTGGAGCTACTCAAGTCCGACATTGGACAGCTTCTGTGAGCCCACCGGCCGGAGCTCTTTCTATGAAATGTCTCCTCAAGCGAGACCGGACGATACACAACCCACGCCGTCGACTGGGATTGGAGTTGAGGCGAGCCAACCCTGTCAGCCTGTCTTCAAGGCGCCCCAAACCTGTCCATCCTTGCTCTGAACCCCACCAGTCCTGGCATTTTACATAAGGTTCTATGTCATCGCGGTGGTCCTGGGTCCGTCTGTAAACCCCTCATCGCACATCCCAACTCCACCTCGAACAAGGCCAACTCGGTCTTTTTTTTTTCTTTTTTTTTTCGAAAATTCTCTGAGCCACACCGACATCTTCGACGGCTTGGACGCCAATTGTTGAATATGCTGTACTCGATATGAGTAATATTTGGCCGACTCGGCTGCTCAAGGAGAATAAGGTAAGGTAGTTAGCTGATAGGCCCGCTGCAGCGTTACCAATTTCTGCAGGTCCGGTCTTGATCTCTTGCGGTCTCGGAATGTGCCCCGCGCCGCCGATAAGATAAGAGCTCCTGCCCAGCAACCTGGAAGCAGGCGGCCCTGGAAGTCCGGCGAGTAATGTTGCTTTCCGGGGACCTCGTGCGATGTTGAATCACCTTTTACGTGGATTGCCTCCGTCTCCCTTATACCCCCCAACCGCCCTCCGCAAGTGACCCTCCGAGAGAAAGGGAGAAGAGCAAAACCCTTTGCTTCTTCGAACTCTCTCCCCAACTCCCGTACGACCTAGGATTTCTGATCCCAGGCGAACCCGCCTGGAGCATGCCCATATCTAATCCAATCTTTCCACTTCGGCCCTTCTCCGCCATCGCATCTCCCTTCCGGGCTCTCCTTGCTTTCGTTCTCTTTGCGATTCCCGCCGGTATCCTCTTCCGCACTCACCGAACGCTCGCCCTCCGCCCAGCAGCCTCTAAAACATCACAAACACACTCGGCGACGCCCAAGATGGCGCCCAAAAAGAAGATTGCGATCATGACGTCGGGCGGCGACTCGCCCGGCATGAATGGCGTCGTGCGTGCCTGCGTCCGCATGGCCATCCACCTGGGCTGCGACGCCTACTGCATCTACGAGGGCTACGAGGGCCTAGTCCGCGGCGGCGACCTCATACGCAAGATGGACTGGAACGACGTGCGCGGCTGGTTGTCCGAGGGTGGCACTCTGATCGGCACCGCCCGCTGCATGGCTTTCTTCGAACGCTCCGGCCGCCTGTCTGCCGCAAGGAATCTAATCTCGGAGGGCATTGATGCCGTCATCATCTGCGGCGGAGACGGCTCGCTCACGGGCGCCGATAGGTTTCGCGCTGAATGGCCATCACTGCTCGAGGAACTCCAGGCCAACGGCGAGTACACGGCCCGCCAACTCGAGCCCTACCGGCACCTCAACATCGTCGGCCTGGTGGGGTCCATTGACAATGACCTTTCTGGGACAGATGCCACCATTGGCTGCTACTCGGCCCTCTCAAGGGTCTGCAACGCTGTCGATCTCATCGAGGCCACTGCCTCGTCGCACTCCCGCGCCTTCGTCATTGAGGTTATGGGGAGACACTGTGGCTGGCTGGCCCTGATGGCTGGTGTTGCGACGGGCGCGGATTTCATCTTTATCCCTGAGAAGCCTCGGGAGGACAACTGGAGAGAGGAAATGTGTGACATTGTCGAACACGTTCGTGATACACCCCGTTTACAGATTGAATAAGTTGGAAGCTGAAACATAGTAATAGCACCGGAATCTCGGAAAGCGAAAGACCATCGTCATCATCGCCGAGGGCGCTCTCGACAGGGAGGGAAACAAGATCAGCCCGGAGATGGTGAAGGATCTCCTCGCCGATAAGGACGGCCTCGGCCTCGACACGCGGATCACAACCCTCGGACACGTCCAGCGCGGAGGAACTGCCGTCGCATACGACCGGATGCTCGCAACGCTGCAAGGAGTAGAAGCCGTCAAGGCTGTGCTAGAAGCTGTACCCGGGACACCCACATGTGTCATCGCCATCAACGAGAATAAGATTGTCAGGAAGCCGCTCATGGAGGCTGTCCAGGACACGAAGAAGGTGGCCAGGGCGATAGAGAGCCAAAACTTTGACCAGGCCATGGAGCTACGTGATACTGAGTTCTCGGAACAGTACAGGTCCTTCCAAACGACGACGGCTGTTCAGGTGGACCAGAAGATGCTGCTGCCGGAAAAGGAGGTAGGTGTCCATGCCTGAACTGAGTGTGTTAGCGAGCGTTTGGTGTTGACAAACTTCCCAAGCGCATGAAAATCGGCTTCATCAATGTCGGCGCACCCGCCGGCGGCATGAACGCGGCAGTGCGGGCGGGTGTGGCGTACTGCTTGTCCCGCGGCCACGAGCCGGTCGCCATCTACAACGGGTTTGCCGGGTTTGCGCGCCATCACGGAGACTCGCCGCAAGGGGCTGTCCGAGCCTTTGACTGGCTCGAGGTCGACGGCTGGGCAAGCAAGGGCGGTTCGGAAATCGGGACGAACCGCGAGCTCCCCAGCGAGTCGGGCATGGAGACCATCGCCGACCTGATTGAGCACTACCGGTTTGACGCCCTGTTCCTTATCGGCGGGTTTGAGGCCTTCCACGCGGTTTCGCAGCTGCGGAAGGCGAGAGAGCAGTACCCCTCCCTCTGCATCCCCATCACACTACTGCCTGCCACCATCTCCAACAACGTGCCCGGCACCGAGTACTCGCTGGGCTCCGACACGTGCCTCAACGAGCTGGTCGAATACTGCGACAAGATCAAGCAGTCGGCCTCGGCCACGCGGCGGCGCATCTTTGTCATAGAGACGCAGGGCGGCCGCTCCGGGTACGTGGCAACGCTCAGCGGGCTCGCCGTCGGCGCCTCGGCCGTCTACACCCCCGAAGAGGGCGTCAGCCTCGATATGCTCGCGGCCGACGTGCGGCACCTCAAGTCGGTGTTTGCAAACGACAAGGGCCAGTCCCGGGCGGGGCGGCTCATCCTCATCAACGAGAAGGCGTCCCGGGTGTACAACGCGCGGCTCATCGCGCACATCCTCCGCGAGGAGGCGCACGGCCGGTTCGAGAGCCGCGAGGGCATCCCGGGCCACATGCAGCAGGGCGGCGTGCCGTCGCCCATGGACCGCTGCCGCGCCGTGCGGCTGGCCATCCGCTGCATCCAGCACCTCGAGGAGTTTGGCCGCAACGTGCACAACAAGGTCAAGAACGACCCCATGAGCGCCACCGTCATCGGTATCAAGGGCGCTAGCGTCGTCTTTACCCCCGTCAACATCGTCGACGAGGAGGAGACGGACTGGCCCAACCGCAGGCCTAAGGCGGCTTTTTGGTCGGGTATGAAGGATATCGGCGATATCTTGGGCGGCAGGCCCAAGTATGACTTGCCCGAGGCCGACTTGACGGGCATCAAGGCCAAGGATGTCAAGAGGGGGATTGAGGGCTTTTAGAGTCTATTCTTTTTGCTCTTGAGGAGAGAGAGGGGGGGGGGGCGAATTACAACTGGACTTGGGGCTATTACTAGTGCTCTTTGCTCTGAAGGGTTTGGTTGCTTTGCTTGCTTGTGGGAAGTGACTGTTTCTTGCTCTGGGGGACGGTGTGTGTGCTCAAGCCCCCTATGCGCCTATTTTCTCTCTCCGGTATTCTTACCTAGATGGGACATTGTTAAGGGGTTTCAACAAAGCTGAGTGAGATACGGGCATTCGGAATATGCGTCAGATCTTGGCTCTCTCGTGTCTTGAGGGTTGTGGCTCGATTCAAACACCGCATCCCCCCCCCATATTTTCCATCTCCGCGGGCCTCAACTGTAATTCGTATAAGCCTTCTTTTTACAGGTGGGCGACGGACCCCTGGATTTGTGAGGTGAGATTTTAACTTGGGTGAGACACACCTAATGTCGAAAATAACTACTAGAAATGGATGGACCTTGATTCTGGACGAAGATCAGGACTGGCTGGTCTAACCTGCGGGATGTCACCTCGGCCAGGCACCCGTCGTCGCCTTGCCTGCGTGCTGGAAGAGACAGCGACAAGTTTGGGATTGATCATTGATGAGACCTTGACCTTGACCCGCCGCAGCCTTACATACCTGCAAGTTGCTGCCTTTGGGTGAATGGGGAATGTTCGTCTGGTGTTTTCTCGGCTTGTGGCGCTTGTATGTCTGACATGGCCGGGGGGCTGGCTTGAAGGCTTGAAAGCTGAATGTTGATCCTCGATCTCCATTCGCTTCTTGTCTTTCCTCATGCAATTTTGTCGTGGTGGTGAGGATGGTGTGCTCAGTAAGCGCTCTTGCTTGGCAGCGTCGAGGGTCTTGGCCGGAGTTCGGTAAGCCGCCATATTCAAGGGTAGGGCTGTTAGGTTCTTATTGCGCTTTCTCTCTGTCAGGGAGGGGACATGTTAGTGCTGAATCATGTGCAAAGCTGACGGTGGGCGAAATGGCGGGTTCGGTACAAGGACGCTAGTGTCGAAGCGGGTTAGAGCGGGTTGAAGCGACGGCATTAGCCTCACCACTCGCGTGCGTGCCCAATCGATGGCTTCCTTCCCCGGGTTGCTCTCTCCCGAGTCACCCCTCTCTTCTTCCTCTCTTGGGAATCATTTTTCACCAATGCGTTTAGTGATCAACCTTCGGATCGACCGTGTTCAGTAGTGGAGTTCTATCTAACGGTCTTACAGTGGTCGATTCGTCGGTACAGAATAAGCGCCGTGGAACTTTGGTAATCATTCAGGTAGCAACTTGCTTGCTCTGCTGTCTTCAGAAACTCCCTGTCACAGTCTGTTCGTGTTTCTTAAGCGAAGCTTTATCGCCGGAAGTGCCGCCGGCCAACCGAACTGTCTAGGCGGGAACAGCTCAGATCTGCACCAGGAGGCACGGCAGAGTTGCACCACTACGACAACGGGCTCAACAGGGTTGCTCGAGAAATCAATTTGTGGCGTCTCAGCCGTCCGTCCCCATCCCATGGCAGCAAGCCCCTGTTACCCTGTCCGCAAAGGGCTGGATCGGGGGAGGTGGGAAAAAGGGAAAAAAACCCTCCGTCAGTTCCACGTTTCGGCCGTTGCGAAGCTATCACCGGCCGAAACGAGAAAGTGGCGTGAGACAAGATGCCCATTCGGGTCTAGGTGCAGCGGCGCCAGCACAGCGCCCGTCAGCCTGCCATGTCCATCCCTACAGAATACTAGCATGTACAGTACCATCGCCGGCGAGGAGTCTGGAAGCACGCTTTCCCCGATCGAAGCGGTTCCTTCCCGCTTCCTGCCCTGCTGGTCTCTACTTCTTCTTTCCCCGCTGTGCTGCTGCTGATCTGTAACTTTTGTCTGTTCGTCGTCGCTCTGAGCCATTCTCTCTTCCGCCGACGCCGAGATCGCGAATGTGTTGGCCGCCTTGAGGTTTGTTCCTCGGCCGCCGCGCGACAGCGGAATTTGAAATTTCCATTCCCGTTTTGTGTTACCTCCTTGACGCTCTGTGAGTGCGACGGACAACGGACGACTTGAAGCGAAATCGGCGGCCCGATCGACTCAGCCTAACCTCGAAGCCCGAGGTCGGTTCTGTTGTCTGTTGGGAACCTGGGACTTTGACAACGGTGTCGATGGCATCCCTACTATCGAAGCTGCTCCTCCTGGGAGCCGCCGTCTCACCGGCGCAGGCGAGCATCGCGGCCTGGTGGACTGATATCGGCCCTCAGATCATCCTGCAGAATGAGACGACCAACCAGATCCGCTACAGCGCCTGCAACAGCCGCGACCAGGCCAGATACTCATACACCGACGGCAGCGTGCTCCCGCTTTCCCAGAGGCCCAAGATCGGCACGCCGCTGGCGGGAGTCGGATGGTGGAACCAAAAGATCACAGTGTATGTGCTCTCTCCTCGCTCCTCGCTCTCTCCTATCCCTTCCGCCAACACCCGACTGACATGTGTGTCAGGGCATCCATCTTCTACATCAATGACCAGGGCAATGTTGCCAACGGCCTCTTCAACTGCAACATGAGCACCGGCCTGTTCCAGAGCGTGGGCAACTGGGTCATCGGCAACGATGCGCCGTCCATTCACTCCAACTCGGGCCTAGCTGCCGTTGTTCTCGGCTCTCAAGCCGGCTATCGTGTCTACTACCATGACAGCGACGGGGCCGTTAATGAGCTCGGCTATGTCCCTGACGACGACGCCTGGACCTATCGCGGTCTTCTTTCCCACGATATCAACTCCTTGCCCGCATTGGGTGCCGCCTTCAGTGGCAAGGACAACATCACCGTTGCCGCCCCGCGCGACGAGCAAAACATTGGCGTAATCAGGGCGCAGAAGGGTGACGAGTGGGAGAGAAGTACGATTCTGCTCTACCCTGTTCTGCTGTGTGCCGTTGTTTGCCCCGCTAACATTTACCAACAGCAACCCTCCCACGGCCGCTCCAGGGCGATTTCACCACCGCCGAGACGGATCGGAGTAATATCACACTGAACGAGACAGAACCCGCGCCGTTTAGGCTGCCGGCGTGGGACGGCACGACCAGCGGCATTGGCGTCAGCATCGACAGCGCCTTCACACGCTCCCTGTGGTACATCGGCAACGACAGCAGCCTCTATCAGGTGGCCAACCAGAACTACACCTGGAGCCAGCGAGCCAACCAGTCCAGCGCCTTCTGGCCCCAGGCCGACAAGGCGAACGCCGAGCTCGCCGTTGCCTACGACTTCAAGAGCAGTATGGTGCGCATCTACTACATGGTCAAGGGGCAGCTCAGCGAGGTCAAGTACGAGAACAACATCTGGAAGGCCTGGTCCACCGTCGCGGCATCAACGCCGTCACCTACGCAGGAGGCGGCACCGCCCCCGACGGACACGGACGTCGCTTCCGACACCGGACTCTCCACGGGTGCCAAGGCAGGCATCGGCGTTGGCGTCTCGCTGGGCGCCATCGCTCTCGGCGCCATCATCGCCGTCATCGTTCTCGCGCGGAGGAAGAAGCAGCAGGGTGGTCTCAAACAGCCGCCGTTCCCCGAGGAGGGATCTACCACCGTCGGCCCGGACACGCCCGCCCCGTCGTACGGCTCTCCGGCTCTTGCGCGCGCCGATGCCGCGCAGCACGAGGCGTACGCGTGGGACCAAAAGAGCGGGTCGCCGCATGAGGAGCATCAGGTCCAGCAGGTCCAGCAGGTCCAGCAGCTCGACGGCACCACAAGGTCGGAGCTGTACGCACCAGAGCCCGCGTATGAGCTGCCTAATCAACCTTATACCCACGAATTGGGGACCGATCCGCATCACCAGAGGCATTGAGGTGATTGGGAAGATGGAGGGACTGTGTCTGCTAGGAAACCATAGTTCGAGGATGTTGCATTTAGGGTTTGATGGAAAAGCCAACTGGATGGATACCCAGACCGGGAGACAAATGAACGACTCCCGGTCATTTTCTTGGACAATATTGCTCCTATTCACATGATCTGTCTGATCAATTCACCTTTCACGGATGACTTTCTTCCATATTAATATATATTAGTTCATAATCCTAACTCATATCCAGTTTGTGAAGTCGACCCACCCCCCTTAAGTCTACTCGCATACGTCACTCATAAGAACCAGCGTAGCAATGCAATACAACACGCCGCTGTATTATAGAGCAATGATGATAAAGACTGCTTGCTCACCATAGCAGCTAGACAACAACACAAAACAACAACAACAACAACCAAAGCCAGTGATCCCATCCCTCCAGCCCAGCCCAGCCCCAAAGGACAGGGGCAAATCATATATCATGCCCGAAAGGTGACATCTCCGTTCGTGCCCACCCAGCCAATATGCAGTAGTACACACACACACAACCCGAGCCAACCCCAAACCGCCTCTACCAACGCCATCCATGGGCCTCCTCCCCCTCCTCCCTGACTGACCCCTTACGCCTTGAAAAAAGGCACCTTAGAGAAGTACGTAGTAGTTACTTAGTGTAGGGGTATCGACGACCGCGAGGTCTCCACTCTCCCGTGGCATGTGAAGAGACAATGGAAAAGTGACAGGTTTAGCCATAAGTAAAGCAAGCCAGTGTACCCACCCATACATGAAAAGAGAGTTCTCAACAAACAAAATTGAGGAAGGGAAGAGAAAAAAAAACATCGCCAGAGCCAGAACCATAGCTAGCTAGCTAAACCGACTGACAGAGAGAGGAGAGGCTAGGACCTTCATAAATAGCAAAACAACCCCCAGTACGAAAAACACCCCACCCAGAAAAAATCAACACAGAAAATCCTCACCGCCGCGCAGGGTTGACACCAAACAAGTAAGCCAGCTCGCGCTCGCTGAGTCGACCAAGAGTCTTACTCTGGCCCTCGTCGAGCGCGGCCTCGACCAGGCGCCGCTTGTTCTCCTGCAGGGCCAGGATGCGGTCCTCGACCGTCTCCTTGACCAAGATGCGGTGGACCTGGACCTCGCGCTGCTGGCCGATGCGATGGGCGCGGTCGACGGCTTGCGCCTCGATGAAGGGGTTCCAGAAGGGGTCGCAGATGATGATGCGGCTCGCGACCGTGAGGTTCAGTCCGGCGTTGCCCGCCCGCAGCGACACCAGCATGACCCTGTTGCGCGGGTTCTCGCAAAAGTCCTGGACCGCCTCGTCGCGCTGGTTGCGCGACATCTTGCCCGTGTAGCGGCAGTAGCGGAGGTTGAGCTTGTCCTTGATCTGGCACTCAATCATGTCGAGAAGGGCCGTCCACTGGGAGAATATGATGGTCTTCTCGTCGGTTTCCTGGATCTGCTCGAGGAGCTCAATGACTTTGCTGACCTTGGCCGAGTCCTGCCAGTTGTCGCGGAGGTAATGCATGTACCGACGGCGGGCCTCCTTGTTCTTATCCGCCTCTGTGCGGAGCTGCTTGAGCATGTGGGGCTTGATCTCTTCGGCCTTGGGTTTGGCTTTTGCCTTTCCTCCCGCCTTGCGGCTTTTCTTGGCCTGCCTGGCTAGCTTTCTGGCAGCCCTGACCGCCTCCTTTGCTGCTTCGCTATCCTTGGTCTCTTCTTTCTTCAGGCCATGGGCAACGGCATCCAGTTCAGCATCAATTTGGGCGTCGTCGATATCGTCGCCCTCAACGCCCTCCACCTCACCATCTGGAACGACGAAGCCCGCCAGATTTCCAGATAAGTCCGCATCAGGCTCGGTATCGCTGTCTAATAAAGAATCGTCCGAGTCGTCCGAGTCGTCGGAATCGGTCACAACCGGTAGCTCTTCAGTGGCAGCATCCTCTGGCGGAAGAGCCTCGGGCGCGTGAACCTTCCGGAAGGCGGTAAGGGTGATGACCTTCGTTGGATCAACTGGGCCACGGCAGACGGGACATTTGGCGGCCCCGTTCTCGTCGCCCGATCTGATGTTGGCCTGCGCATTGTTTTCCGTGAGCGATGTGAAACACTCTGTACAGGTGTCATGGCCACACGGGATGACAAGGAGCGGGTCCTGGACGCCGTCATAGCAGATAGGGCACTCAAACGCCTCGATGGCCTTGATGCGCGCAATCACTCCGCTATTCAGCTCCTTGGCTAGAGCCATCATGTCAGTATCCGAAGCGGCGGCGCCTTTGCACTCGAAATCCGTCAAGTGGGGGTGACAGCAAGCCTGTCGAAGCCGCAACAAGAGAACCAGAATGTTGGAGTAATTCTTGCCAACAGTTCCCGCACGAAGATACTTGTTGAATTGAACCTGAGATCTTGTTTCGAGATCTTGGTAGAACTGTCGCTCGTCGTCGGAGAAGGTGACCTCCTCCGAGTTCTCCGTCTTCGGGGGCAGTGCCACGAGGGGCTTGCCGTCAATCATGGAATTCTTCATCCGTCTCAGCATCATGGCCTTCAGGACAGCTTGGAGTTGCCGCATGGCATTGTCCCGGGTGTAGTCCGAGGCGTTGCTCTTTGGGTTCAATCCCTTGAACGTCTGCTACCTAGTTAGGAGTCGTTCCTGGCGATTTAGGGGGTGGCTCTGCGGAGATGTCTTACCTTTTGGAAGGTGTTGAAATCACAATACGGCCGGATCTTGAGAAAGCGGATCAGTGGGTACAACTCCGACACGCCGTTCATCATCGGGGTCCCGGTAAGACACCACCGGTAGGTGGCATTGATTTGGTGCACGGCCCGAGAACCTTGGGTGTCCTTGTTCTTGACGCATTGGGCCTCGTCCAGGATGACGCGGTAGAACTTGCTTCGTGGATGGAGCAGGGGGCACTTTTTGGCAAGCTCCATGTCCTCTTCCACTTTGTACAGGGCTGACTCCCTCCGTTGTTCGACATGGTTGTTATATCGTTTCCACTCTGCGGCGAGCGACCCAAAAGTGGTAAGCACGACGTCGTACTTCTTGATCTCCGAGTACGGCTTCTTTTTCGAATGAAGAAGCAAGACACTCAGCTTGTGAGTCCCCTTCAGTTTCTTCTTCACCTCGAGCTCCCACTGCTTGATGAGGGCGACGGGGCCGATGATTAGGTTGGTCTGCAAAGTGTCAGAAGGAATTCATCCATGCTGGTTTTTGTGAGCTCGGGAGCGAAGGCCGCATACCTTGATAATATCAGAGGACGGCCGCGTGACCATCAGCGCAAGGGTTGAGATGGTCTTGCCAAGACCCATGTCATCGGCCAAAATGCCGCCCTTGTTCGTCCCCTCTTCCATATCCGTCATCCACTTGAGCGCAAGCTGCTGGTGTACATAGAGGGGGTATCTCATGGCTTCGGGGGTCTCGCCACGTTCCTCCTCGGGCACTTCCATGTCTGGGCGGATGTTCGACAGGAGCTGCTGAATGTCTGCCTCTGTTTTCCTGGGATCGTTGAACAAGTCGTCGACGTAATCAGTGATGCGTGTGCCGAGGGCATTTCCCTCACCGTCGGTCCAGTCAAACCCGTTGGCACCGTTGAGAGTCGCGGTGAGGTTTGGGAACGCCGAGTGCCCTGGGTGGGGGTAGTAGTTGCCGTTGGCCATGAAGCCTGGCCGGTTCGCGCCCAGGGACGATCCACCTAGCGAGTGTTGCGCCAGGGCCGACGAGTACCCATTCGAACTCAAGGGGTACTCTGGGGCTCCGAAGCCTGTGTTCAATTGCCGGCCGATCTTGCCGACCGTTTGCCAGGCAGGGGAATCGCCCTGCCGCGCCATCGAAGATTGTCGAGCCAACTCAATGGCAGGAACAAACCCGTTCGGCGGAACCCCTGGATTCCGCTTCATCGACGGCAGTGTAGGCACGGTAGGTACTTGATTGTACGGGTTGAGTGAGGGTGATGAGCTAAGTGAAGGCAAGGAAGGCCGAGGAAGGCCGGGCCTAGGCCGGGGGTCCCAAACAAAGATGTCTTCGTCTTCGGACTCTTCATAGGCCCCCGGCACCCGGTATTTGTGCTCTGCCGGCTCTGGCTTGACGGTGAAAGATCCCGGGCGGCTCATAGAACTGGTCTGGGCTGGGAAGGGCCCCGGCTCGTTCTTTACCGAAGCGTGGGGTCTCGTCGCCAATGCTGGGCCAGGTTCCTGCTTGATGTGATCCGTCCGGCCCGGCGTCCAGGAAGGGACCTGGGAAGACCTGCCCAAAATCCGGTTGAAAGCATTATTCTGGCCCAAGTGGGGTGCCGGTGCAAATGTTGATCGGTTCGGCGGCGGCGAGGGGCGTCCGTCCAGCTGTCTCGCGAATGCGGCATCTCTGTCCGCTTCTGCCTTTATACGGCTGGCGCGATTCACTTCTTCTTTCTGTCGCTGGATGACTGATCGCCACTCGCTATCGTCGTCACTAGATGGAGCAATCAGCATCACATGCCCGGCAGTGATCGAGGGGTAAGGGCTGCTGGGAGCCTGCCCCAGAATGCATTTCTGCGGGGATCTAGTCAACCAACTCACCCGGTCAGGTCAATGACATTGTCATCATCAAAATCCCCGAAGCCGGACCCAAAACCTCTGGGGCCTGGGCTCGGCGTGGTCCGTCTCGATTTGACGGCTCCCCAGTTCGACGGATCGGCGTCGAGATGTGAGCTCCCGATAGAACGCTTCCGTGGCGGGACGCCTGAGCCCGATCCATACCCCTCTCCTCCTGGGCTTGAATCCATCGGGTTCGGATTGCTAGGTAGCGTCGATGGATCATGGATCTGGCGGTAGCCTAAGATTTCGGTTAGTCTCAATTATGATTTCGATCGAGAATATCGTGTGGAATCAATCGCCTGTACCTCCGAGCCGGTTGGTCCTATTTATGCCGTTCATACCGGCATTTGTTGCCTGACCTGTGTAAACGCTCCGTTAGCCCCATGCAGCGAGTGCGGCTGGAGAGCCTGGCGATTTCGCACCTCTGTCCCGTGCTTCTGTGAGTTTAAGTTTGATGTCGGTAATTGCGGCCCTGATGTCTGCAATCTCCCCCTTCGCGGAAATCGACTTGGGAAGATCGTGCAGAGAGGCCAGCACTGCCTGATGAAGGCTCAACTCTTCCGAGAGCTTCTCGACGAGGTCGCGGGGATCGTCGGAGGCATTGCCGGCGGAAGGCAGACCAGCCGAGGCTGAAGAGTCGTTTCTCGCGGACGCCATGGCCTAGGTCGCATACTAGGTAACTAGTGCCAGGTGCGTCCTCGTGCCTCCTTGGATATCTTGCCCAGCCCGGGACTCTATAGATTGACGGGAAGGTGCAGGCAGAGATGGTGGCAGCGGCGAACAGTAACACCCCGTTGGACGGGGGCTCGGGGGTGTAGGTACCTGGTAGTTTGTGGGAGAATCTGCAGCTGATGGGTGTGCCTCGCCGGGATCTCAGCTGCTGCGCTGTTGCCGAAAGATGCAAGAAAATGGAAGGACCGCGCAGGTCATTGAACGCTGTAGCTTCCAGAGCCCGCGAAACCGGCCACAGACGATAGTCAGTACCACGTTAGAAATGCACTTCCTGTATCGGCAGCGTCGGTCGCAGAAATTGAGGGTGGCTGCTGTTGCCTCAAATGTTGACAAAGGAGATGGGGAACCTGGAAAGCACTGAGAGCACCAGGAAAAGGCCCCGCCAACCAACACGGCCAAGCGTTGATCGGCCGCACCAGCGCAGGGAGTTTGCTCGGCCCGAGTCAGTTGGTGAAGGCGATACGACGCTGTAATATACGGAAAGCACCGAGGCGGAAACTGTCGCCTCTCTAGTTCCCGAATCTCTAGTTCAGACGCTCGGCACGGCAGCTGTTGGTGCCAGTTCTGGAAACTCTCGCTCGGTTGGTGCGCCGAGTGTGCACTATTTGTTAAGTGCGCGCGCCCCGACACGCTCTCTCCAGTCGCGTCGGGTTCCTGACCCCACCTCGAGCCCACCCATGATTCGTGGTGGGGTCATCACCGTGAGTGTATGTGGAGTCCGGCTGTGAACCTGCCCTTTTTCTCATTTTCGAATTTGCATCCATAGGTGATTCTTATGAGCGAATGTCCAGATCCTCCCTAAAAGAGTCAGGCGGCGCAAACTCGAGGTGCTTATGTACATGGCCTTTCAATGCTCGACGGGGCACACCACAAACCTAGGGCTTTGATGGCAAGACGAGACTCAATAAATGTCGACAGGTGATATTATTTCGCTACTCTCGCTACTCTTCATGAGTCGAGCCTTCCATCAGCCCCGTATTGAGTGATGGTCCTCCTATATTACCTAGGTAAGTAGCATATAGGTAGTAACACTGAATCGACCACTCAGTGCCACGATGCCTATATGTACTCCGGGCCGCAAATACGACACCCAACGGTGTCGAAACAATCCAAAAACGCCCCTCGACCAAAACAGACACCGTATGCCCAACGCCGCGCAATACCGCCCGAGACAATGGAGCGCTCCAACCAACAAGACCGCCACCGACGTAGTTCGGAGATGCACATAGATAGGAATAACAAGACCCAACCACAAATCTTCTACTCCGAACCTCCCTCCTCACCACCAGCCTCACCACCAGCCTCTTCACCTCCCTCTTTATTACCCGTTACCTTGCCCCACCATTTGCCGACCTTTCCACTGAACCAATCCCAAAAGTCTTTGACCGAGGACTCGACCTTGTCGATGGTCGAGGCATCATCCTCGTCGCCATTGCCACTATCACTGTCACCGTCACTGTCACCGTCACTGTCGCCGCCGGCCCCACTCGAGGGCTGGCTGGTGGGTTGCGGCACTGGCACGGGCTGGTCAATACCAACGGCGTTCGTCGTCTGGACGGTGGACTCGGCACTGCTCGTCGACACAGGATTGACCAAGACGGGTTTTGTTGGCTCCGGGCTGGTGGACGTGGTCGAGATTGTATGGGGCTCCACCGGGTCGGCTGGTGTATCTAGTCCGCTGGTCGCTGGGTCGGCGTGTAGCCCTATGGCTTTGAGGGGCAGCCGGAGGGTCCCGTTGTTTGGGGCAGGGTTGATTCCCACCGAGTCGCACAGCATGTTGTAGACCTCGATATTTTCTGGACTTGTTAGTACAGGACCGTGACACGGACACGGGGACGAGTAAGAACTTACGGAAGACGTCGACCTTGCTGTTGGGTTCGTGTGGGAAAGCCGGGCCTCGAGCGATGAAGATTGCCCTCATCAGCGGGTGTTCGTGATCGTAGCCGTGAATGCCTCGCGGGTTATAGACGGCGCCCTTGGCCTGTGCCTCTTTCAGGTTCATCTCGTCCATTTTGACGAGCGCCCAACCCGCCTTGGGCACAATCCACAGCGGAGCAATACGCTCGTTCTTAGAGAAGTGATAGCGTTCTGGCATGTTGACATCTCGGAGGTAGATCTCGAGATTTGGGTTCCCCTTCGTCTTTTCGATCACTCCTTGGTAGATGTCCTCGAGCTCATCGGGATTTTTGGGTCTTAGCCCAATCAGGGGCCAGCCGTCGGTATGTTCAATCCTGTTGAGGTCCACAAGGTCTTCAAGCTGAACAAGCCGGGAGATATCCGAGGTTGCCATGCCGTGGTCAGAGACCACGATGATATTGACAATGTCGGTCAAATGGCGTTCCTCTAATCCCTTGAACAGGTTATCAAGCATCTTGTCCACTTTTTGGATGGTGAATCGGATCTCGGTGCTGTTCGGCCCGTACTTGTGCCCATCCGAATCAACATTCGGCACATACGCCGCAATGATTTGCGGACGGTCCGCATCGGGCATGTCCAAAAACCCGAGGACCCTGTCGACCTTCTTCGAGAGCATCTCCTTCCCGTTGTACTTGTCCAGGTACGTGGGCTCCACGTTGAGGACGTGTGCTTCACTTCCCGGCCACATGTGTATGGCGGTCTTAAGTCCTTGCTCCTGCGCTGTGACCCAAAACGGCTGGCCGTTCCACCACTTTGGATCCATGCTTTGCGAGGGGTGCGTGTAGTAGAACTCTTCTTTCAGTGTGGGGTCCCAAAAGGTGTTGCCCACGACGCCGTGAGACTCCGGATACAACCCGGTCGCGATGGTGTGGTGATTCGGGAACGTGACGCTCGGAAAGGAGGGCAGCATGTAGAGGGGCGACACGCCTTCCTTGACCAAGGCGTTAAGCCTCGGCGTTAGCCCCCGATTAAGGAAATCCGCCCGGAAGCCGTCCAAGCTGATAATGATGGTGGTGGGTGCAAACATGGCGGTTCCGTTGCTGACCAATTTCTGGGCGTGGCGAGTGCTCTTCCGCTCTAGCGACAGCTTCCAAGCGACCAGAACCAGAATCGCAAAAGCGACGGCGATGATGGCGTAGAACAACAACCAGCGGCGACAGCTGCGTTTCCGTTTCGTCTTGGCGTCGACGACATGCAGCAAGTGCTTCCTATCGACCTCCTCGCTGTCGTCCCGGTCGCTGCTCTCGCCCGTAGAGCTGCCGTCCTTCATGCCGCCCTCCTCCATTTCGTACATTAGCTCGCCATCCTCGCCATGTTGGGCATCAGCCAGCAGCCTGTCCCTCTTCACTTTCCTCCTCTGCTTCCTTGTCCTCCGCTTCTCCAGCCCAAGATCCTCTGCCGAATCAGCCGGCGGCATGGACGGACTCCTCGACGGCGACGGCGACACATCGCTCAACCGCCTGGTCAACAACCTCAAGGGATTCGGTATCGGCAGCCCAGAACCCCTGCGATGCTTCTGCTGCCGTTTCCGGGTCTCGGTCACTAACTGGTCCAGCTCCTCCTCCTCCATCAGCACAAGCCGGTCATGCGCGCGCAGCTCGCGGCTGTTGCGCGCACGCATCATGCGCTCGTCATCGTCGCTGTCGGTGTCCTGATCGCTACGGATCGAAATGGCGTCGGCGTCGTACTCGGAGGGCGAGAGGAGCGAGGGGTCGCGGCCGCTCGGGGCCGTCGTCTTCAGTGGTTGCAGGGGCATTTTCGGCGGGTTGGCGATTCTTCCATTGGCACGGGTATTAGAACCTCTTTCAAAGCGATCGGCGGTCAGTCAACCATGGCCGAGGACTGCGCGAGCAGTGGGAGAGGATGAAGGGGATTGAGTTTTTTTGGGTTGTTGCGCGAAGTTGAGGACTTCCCAAGATAACACCCTGGGCAAGACAAGGATGCAGCCGGCAGTTGATTGGTGGGACCGTTGGCTGGTTCCATTGCGCCGGGCAGGGTCGCAAATCAGTGCCCCAATTCCCCAGTTCCACTCCGCAGCAGACCCCAACTCTTCCGCCCCTTTTCCACATGAAACGCGGCTGGGGTTCACCGGAGCCGCCGGGACTGGAATGAACGACTTGCAACCATGGTTACTTTCTCACTGCGGCACCACTCGTCTAGCTCTAGGTCTAGACTCAAAGGACTTGATGTCTACCTAACCATTCTATTCCAAAAGGATAGGTAGACTGATATCCCCAACCAAGTTATGCTCCTGACAAATATAACCCTCACCAAGACCCAGACGCCAGCCAGTCTAAACCGAAACCAACACCCCCCGCTCCCCCATCAACACCAACAATACCCAAAATTCTCCTCCCACACCACCCCCCTCACGCCCTTCCCACCCTTCCACCGCAAACTCGGCACCCCGCCCGCCACCCGTTCCTCAAACACCACCTTGACCCCGTGGGGAGACGCATTCCCAACGCTCTTGCACCCGGCGCGGACCTCGTCGTCCGGATTCCACACCACCACCCTGCCCAACCCCCACCTCCGCGCCTCGGCCACGGCCGCCTCCAGCAGCGCGGCGACGTCACCGACCCGCTGCTGCTCGGTGGTCGTGGGCGTGTCCGTGCTCGAAGCTTCGGGCCGCACGACGATGCGCAGCACGCGGAGGCGCTTGTTGCGCCAGTCGTGCGACCAGTAGGTCCAGGACTTGCTGCCGTCGGTGGGGAGGGTTATAGCGCCTTTGGTGAGGGTTCGTTGGGGGTTGGCGGTGGCGGCGGTGGTGGTGGTGTTTGGGGGGAATATCTTGCCGGCGTCGAATTCGGCGCGGGCCAGGTGCCAGGAGATTTGGGGGTGGGTGGGGAGAAATGCGACGTGCGTTTTGGTGTCTGCGGGGAGGGAGTCGAAGGATTTGGTAAGGTCGAGCTCGTCCATCTTGCAGAGGTCGGGGAGGTCTGAGAGTTGGAGGGGGCGGGTTTGGGGTGGCTTGGAAGGGGTTGTTAGGGTTGGGCTTTGGGGCTGGGGGCCGAGAGGGGGAGAGGGATATGATGGGAGGAGAGTGATGGTGGCCTGCCGGCTGGCGAAGGGCGACCAGCCTAGGCTGGCATAGTAGTTCCGCCCGCTGTCGCTGTACATAACGCTGCAGTCGCTGTCGGCATCCATACGTTCTTGGACGCGGCGGAGCAGGAAGGCAGCCATTCCTTGGCGACGATAAGGTGGGTTGGTGTAGACGTTGGTGACGGCGTAGCCATGGCCTTCACGGGCTGGTTGTCCGTTGCCGTCCGAGACGAGCACCGGCTTGCGTGTGGTCTCGCAGCTGGCGATGACCTGCCGAGGGTATCCCTTGAGGTAGAGCACCCAGTACCTACAGCGGCCGTCACGGTTAACGTCGTGCTCGGCGAGGTGCTGTTCCCGCTCAACGTAGTCGTCGAGGGACATGGGCGCGGCCCAGCTTCGGCCGCATAATTCCCAGGCGAGCTGTCGCTGCTCGGACGTGGCCTCGCCGAAAACCATGTCCGAGGCCGTGAGGCCCATCGGCTGAGCCATTGGGACGTTTGTTGATGTCGTTTTATGGTTTGTTTGTTTGTTTGTTTCCTCGATTGTTTGGGCTCCGGGTCCTGCGATGTGGGGTTGACTTGGTTGAGGCCCAAATGGGCCAAATCCCACATGGGACGAGGGGAAGGAGTGGACCCCGGGAACCTGAGATTCAAGAGATCACCCCTGGCTAAATTTAGAAATCGGCATCTTCAAGCTGATGTCCTTTGAGGCTACTTGCTTGGGTACCGCAAGTCTTTTCCTGTGTCAGTACGAGGGGGCAATTGTCTAAACCCCCAGTAGCCCTCAGGTTGCTGCCGAGTAACGCTGGCTCTTCATTGACTAGGGTTAGGGTTGACTACCTGCCACTTACACGATCGTCTCTTCGCGGATGCTGGTGTTTTTGGCTCCTCGGGGCTCGGGCTCGAGTATGAAACGGAACTTGGATAAGCCACATTAGAGATGGGCCCTTGAGCATCTGCACTGACAGGCAGACATGGCTTTGTTCCCCTGCAAACCGATGCAGCCTAGCCAGGGCCAATACAGCGTGGTCTGCCCTGATGATTCTTGTCCAGATTAGAGCCAGCTGCCTTCGCTGCATTGTCATCCATTGTCATCTTGAACTCGCCCGGCATGGACAAGACGGAGTATCTAGAATGGTCAGTCATTGAGTGCAATGTTCGGGTCGGAATACGAGAAGTGAATGACTGATATAGAGAAATATCTCAAGTAGGACAATGGGCGCAAGGAAAGAACCCCCATCTGACATCACAGTCTGGGAAATGGAGTTGAGCCTTTGAGGGAGGAGGAATTGTGGGTCAAGAAATCCGGCTACCAGCCACAGCGCCAAGGCAATTCAGAGCCCCACTACCCATCCCATCTTGTGGCTGCAGCCCGGGCTGCAGGCCGGTCGGAACCGGCACCACACCTGTTCCGCAAATTTTGGCCGAGCCCTGCCAATTACCAACACGCGCACAAAAATTGGTCTCGATATCGGGAACGGCAGCGACAACGGATTCTTTGACGGCATCGGAACAGCAGCAAAGGTACGCCGAGCATTCCCTATCTATTCTCTTGTAATTGTAAACGACGGATTATCTTTTCCGCCATTCGCGCACCTTTCACGATTTCAATCTCGCCGCCACCTCGTTGGATCCTCCATCACTAACACGACCGACCACATCAGAACCTCGACCAAAATGGCAACGATCGATATCGGAGCGACAAGCTGGCGTCGCGTCGAGGTTGGCCGCGTGCTCAAGCTCGAGAGCGGCAGCCTGGCGACCATCGTCGAGATTATTGACCACAAGCGCGTACGTGGAAACCGAACCCTGCCGAGACCGCAAAGGCAATCGGGGATGTGTGTGTGTGAAAGGGAAAGAGACTAAAACGTTGGAATCCAGGCTCTCGTCGACGGCCCCTCCACAGACGCCAAGCTCGCGACTCCCCGCGGCATTGTCCAGCTCTCCCGGACCCTCCTCACCCCGATCGTTGTCGAGAAGCTCACCCGCGGCGCGCGGTCGGGTACCGTCAAGAAGGAGTGGGAGGCCGCTGGTGTCGACGCCAAGTGGAGCGAGAGCAACTGGGCCAAGAAGCAGCTCCAGCAGGAGCGCCGCCAGTCGCTCACCGACTTCGACCGGTTCAAGGTTATGCGGTTGAAGAAGCAGAGGCGTTTCGAGGAGCGCAAGGCCCTGGCCAAGGTCAAGGCTGCGGCATAGAGACCGGGTGGCTGCTTTAGAGGGGGAGCGTTTGGTTCGGCATGGCTTTTCTGGGGGGGGGGAGGTATTCAGGAACGGGCTGCATGAACATCAGCATTCGGGTTGCTGGGTTTCTCTTTGCGTCGCTTTCGGAAGACCTGTATGTCACATCATCAAGGTGACCGGCGTCATATGGAAAATGCGAAATTGAGCCAAAACAAAGACCCCAACGGGCTGTTGCCCATGCCACAAGCACGGCGCCATAGCGGTGCAGGCCTGTGAGCCATCAGAATACCAAACTCTGGGAAAATGCCGTGACGGCAATGTTTCTGCTCTATCTGCTTGGATTCTCGTACACAGTACCTAGCAGCCTTTCCTCGGTGAAAACTGTGTGATTCCTACAATACTATCTAAGTAGTCTGCGATGATCACAGGCTTGGCCGCTTAACAGGTCAAACAGAAAGTTTAAACAGCCAGGATAAGAGAGCCATATCGATTACTGAATCGGGACTAGCGTCATCGAACGCCCGCGCTGCCGACAAGCCCTACCCGAAAATTGGACCCAAACATTTCTTTCCCACGACGACCGCCAGCTCCTTCAAACCCCCGCATCCCCAATTTAGCGGCATTTCCGACATCAATGTGAGTACTGTTCGAGCATTACCATCGATATGTTTTCCATGGGCCCCGTGCCGGGTGGGAATGCCCTGCTATTGCCGCTTCAGCAATGACGAAAAGGAATCATGTTGTGTGCGGAAAGTGGGGAGGGAGCTGACCAAGTCCGATATTCTGTAGCTCTCCAAAATGGCCGACCCCCGTATTGAGGAACTCCCCGATGAGGAGACCAAGAAGCCGACCGTCGAGGAGCTCGATGACTCCTCCAGCGACGAGTCCGAGGCCGAGGCCGGCGATGCCAGCCTCCCCGCTGGCTCGACTGCCGTGATCCACTCGCGCAACGAGAAGAAGGCTCGCAAGGCCATCGAGAAGCTGCACCTCACCCGCGTGCCTGGCATTACCCGCGTTACCCTGCGCCGGCCCAAGAACGTGAGTGCAGTGGGAGTGGAAGGGAATCCGGCCTGGAGCTTGCTGCCGTGCGGTGCGGGGCACGGCCGGAGCCATCAGGGTGGGGGGTGGGAATTTAAGGGGGGGCATGGCAGCTGACGTATACGGATAGATCCTCTTCGTGATCAACAACCCCGAAGTGTACAAGTCGCCTAACAGCAACACGTACATGTAAGTCTCGCCCCAGAGGGTTATTGGTGGGGTTATGAACAGAGCTAACCCCAGCTCAGCGTCTTCGGCGAGGCCAAGATCGAGGACCTCAACGCCAGCGCCCAGGCCGCTGCCGCCCAGCAGCTCGCCAGCCAGACGGCGGAGCACGACCATGCCGGCCACACCCACGACCACAAGCACGAGGAGGCCAAGGAGGAGGAGGAGGAAGAGGAGGATGAGGAGGAGGAGGATGCCGACGGCATTGAGGACAAGGACATTGAGCTCGTCATGACCCAGGCCAACGTGTCCCGGAAGAAGGCCATCAAAGCGCTGAAAGAAAACGACAACGACATAGTCAACTCAATCATGGCATTGAGTGTCTAGTCTTTGACGGGCGCTGGGGTTGTTCATGGGTTTTCGGGTACATTTTCGCGAACAAAAGGCCCTGCCAGTTTCCGGCGGCCATCTCCGTTGCTGGTCAGGCGGGCGGCCATGTCGATGATGAGCTGCTGAATTCAAGCTGTTCCGCGATCTCGTTTCTGTCGCATCTTTCTTTTGTTGCAAGTGATCGTTGGTATTGCTGTCAACCTGGGCTGCACCTGGGGTTGCAAAGTTGGCATCACCTTTTCATTGCAACTTGATTGAATTGCTTCGTAAAGTGTGAACCAAACAAACAAGCCATTCTCGCAACTTGAAAGCGCGGAATTCTAATCTGTATTTTGTTTGGAGCACAGCCCGAATTCATTCCAAGGCTGAGCAAGGCTCGGAGCTAGCTGTGGCGCTGCCGGTTCATTCCGTGTCCAGTCACGTGACACTTAAGAGCTCGCGCCGGCAGACGTTGCTTGCATTCGGCAAACTCGAAGCAACGACAGCGATTGAACTCCCCACTCCCCCGACCATCCCAGAACCACCGCAAAAATGGCCGCAGTAAGTCCCCCCCCGGAGTCAATTGGAGCTTTCCCTTGGTTGGAACCCTGTGCGAGGCGCATCGGCAAAGCCGCGGGCGAGTTGGTGCTTTGCAGTGGTTCGCGCGGCGTCCGGAACTGAGCTAATTTCGTGTCTCCGTCCCCGTTCCCGAAAATACAGCGAAGCGCAGCTCTCAAGGTCGACTGGGCCAAGATCACGACGTCGCTCGGCCTGCGCGGCCAGACGATGGCCGGACTCCAGGCCTTCAAGAAGCGCAACGACGACGTCCGCCGCAAGGTGCAGATGCTCGCCGAGCAGCCGACCGCCGTCGACTTTTCCCAGTACCGCGGCGTGCTCAAGAACCAGGCCATCGTCGACGAGATCGAGAGGCGCTTCAACGCGTTCCAGCCCGCCACCTACGACGTCGGCCGCCAGCTCAAGGCCATCGACGCCTTCGAGGTCGAGGCCGTCAAGAACGCCGAGGCCACCAAGGAGAAGGTCGACCTCGAACTCAAGGACCTGGAGAAGACCCTCATGAACATTGAGCAGGCCCGGCCATTCGAGGACCTCACCGTCGACGAGGTCGCCGCTGCCGAGCCGAGCATCGACGAAAAGACCATCAAGCTCGTGTCCAAGGGCCGCTGGTCCGTACCGGGGTACAAGGTTGGTTCCCCCCCCCCCTCCCCTCCTGCCCGCTTACGCCTGGGCTGGGCTCGCTCTCTTCATTTAGTTACTGACCACACATGCACACAAAACAACAGGAGAGATTCGGCGACCTCTCTGTGCTATAAACAACCCGATTCCCCTTTTTCTTTGTGTACTCTAGCATTGTAGATAGCCTGAGCGTCTGCTGAGAGGGACGGACCTTTGCCGGAGGAGGGAAAGGAAATTTCAACTTGCTTAATCACAATCCCCCCGTTCTGGCATCATCATCAGCATCTAGTTGCCTTGTGTGTGTGTGTTTGTGTGCTCACATCATTTCGTTTTTGGGTCTTTTGCTAACCCCCTCTTACCCTCAACTCGCTGTATGTACATGTCGAATGTCGAATGTTTGAATGCCGAATCTTGCTGGTGGCCCGCGCTGTCATCGAGGATAAACCAGAGCCCTTCTTTTGGGGGGGGGTGGGGGGTGGTTGATTTTGAGGACGCCATGGGATCAGCCCGTACGTAGCTGGAAAGGCCAGGAATCTTTGGGTTGGCTATTTCCCATTCCGCCTTCTTTGGAACAGCAGTAGTAGGGCTGGTTGCAAACTGCTTATTAAGGATGTTCATGGCAGGGGGCGGGGTCTGGCAGTGATTAGGGCGCCGCAGGTCGGTGGTCGGTGGATGGATGGATGGATAGAGGAGGATGACAGGTGGACGGGATACGGGATGGGGGGGTTCGGTTCCCAAAAGGCGGACTGAAGACTATTGTCCTTTTGGGTTGGTGATGAGGCTGTTTAGGGGGGAGGTGTTTTTGAAGCTGCGGTGAAGAGTGCACATAGGTAGTGGTCTAGTATAGTTGCTGGCGCAAAGCACATGATAGAAGGGGATTCGGGGGTGATGGTATACTCCTCGGCTTACTAGGCTACGTTGCGCTCATAGATATGCCATGTGTTCAGGAGTCCTCCGTGAACCGGCCTCCCCTTTGTCGAAAAGTTCGAATCCCCGGCTAGGTTGGATTGAACTTACTCCGGCTGGATTCCAAAGCTTACTTATGATGCATGGTCGGGCCTCAACTGACGCAGGTGGTCGGTCTATCTATATTCAAAGAAGCGCAGCTGAATCTAGCCTATTTCACGACTACGTACCCATGTTTGTTGTAATACACGTCACGCCAAATGCTCTGTGCCGGCTCCGTTTTGCCATTTGCGTAGAGGCTCTCGTAGCGGTCGCCCATGACATAGCGTTCGATGAGGTCTTTGTTCGCTTTGGCTTTGGACGCTAGCCACTCGTCTCCGTCCTCATGTAGCATTCGGTTTCTTACACGCTTGGTCCACCTCCAAGGCCAGGCAACGTCGGTATAAAACCCAGCGAGGCCGTCATCTCCCGCCGCCAAGTGTTTGAGTGGAACGGCAATGGCCGTGTAGCTGGCCAGGATCGTCTTCCCTTGTGGTTTCGTCATGGCGGAGCGGTCAACGGGATGCGTATCCTCCGTATACTCGGAAAGGTCGGCCATGATCAGTTGCAGGGTAAGCCCGGGGGCGTTGATCTTGTCTCGCAGCCATTCGACGGTTGCCCGCCAGTCTTGTATCGCAGGATGGTGTACCAGTGGCCAGCACTCCAGTTGGAACGGAGGGTACACTATCTCCACCGAGCGAAGGAATGACAGGCAGTGGGTAGGGATGACTTCCCTGAAGAAGAGGGAAGCGGCGAGGCGCTCGTAGGGGTAGTAGCCGGTGGAGGCATCGCGCGGGCCCGATTGCTGGACTTCTTCCGGCCCCGGCACCCAAATAGGTATCCAGGACTTGTAATCATGGATTATGAAGTTGTTTTGCGAAAAGAAGACGTATTGTGCTGATCAAAACTGTCAGTCGGATCACTCATACCAGAGATATATCGAGAGCAGGGAGCACAGTGACTCCCGAGGCAGCCAGAAAGGGCCAAAAAGAGTCCGAGAGTTTGACGTACCGTCCCGGCACAGGGTCCGGCAGATGAGAAACAGGTCGGGTCCCGGTGGAGCCCAGCACTTGCACGAAGACGAGAAGGTGGCGTGGCGACGCCGGCAGAAACAGCCGATCGGAGGCGCAAACTCGTCGTTGTACCAACATTGGCGGAACTGGCAGCCGTGGTGGATGTCGGGGGGGGTATAGAAGCCGTCCTTTTCGCCGCATCGTGTTCTGAATATCATGTAAGTCCCGTCAATTCTACCCCACGAGACCTCCTTCCACGGGGCGACGAGGTCGGTGTGCTCGAGAATGCGGAGGCGCAGCTCGCGGGGGAGCGTGATCAAAGTCGTCAGGGCTGAAGAAGACGGCTTGTAGTACGGAGTGGTGATACGGCGGGCTTGCGAAACGGCATCGTGCGCTACTTGCTGAAGCCGAGAATCTGGCGTCTGACCGAGACGGACGTGGCAGTCTTTCAACGGCGGGAGGAGGTGAATCGGCTCGGTAGCATACTTGGCCATGTCGAGGCTCTGGCCGTGCTGAGAGTCGATGTCGCAAACGAGGGAGAACTCGAGGCATCCTGGGCTGATATGGGATGACAAGTAAGCGGCGGTCGAGTGCCACTCGCTCAACATGGCTTGGGCGGCCGCCAAGTTGTCATGGTTACTGTTTGGGGCTGGACTAAGCAGCGGAGGCCGGTGCAAACCCTCATGGTGCACCTCGCATTCGGAGAGCAGAGCCGGATGGGGGCAGTCCGGAACTTTGTCTTCTTCGCAGCAGTAAAGGGGGTAGCTAAGGAGCACTCCGGGGCTATGGCATGAGGCCTCGTTGAGAACAACCTTAAGGCTGGTCAGGGATGCGATGGACCACGGGGTCAAGGCGCGTAGGGGCTCGAGGGATCCGGGGTTTGAGTACCAGACAATGAATCGGTTGGCTGAGTAGAAAAAAGCTGCGGCGTCGGCGTAGATGGCCCGGCAGGAACGCAGCAAGCCAAGCCAGCAGGACGGAAACTGAATCCAGGGGTCTCTGCGGCCGTTCAAGCCAAAGACGTTTGGGTAGCAATTCCACGATGCCAGACCGAGGAACAAATAGATGCGGTGTCGGACGCTAGGGGGGAGGCGTAAAAGGAACGTGTCCGTCGGCGTTGGCGTTGGTGTTGGCGCTGTCGCTGTCGCAACTTGCATCCGGCGGCCACCCTCCATTGCCGTAGCGGCCGAGGTGGAGGTGGCGGTGCAAGGTCGTGTGAACTTTGGAGTGAGAGATTCTTGCACAGGAGGGGAAAATACCTGGTAGCTACCGTGTTGTTGGTTCTGAAGGATGTGTCACGAAATGGGGTTGGGGCCTGCACAAAGGGATGCGGCGCCGTGTTTTAAGAGTCGGCTTGGGGCTCGGTGGCAGGCTCGGGGCTGGCAGCCCAAATCAGATGATGGGGGCCCCGCGAATGGGCTTCCTGGGCTTCCTGGCGGGTTGCGGCACGGGCCCCAGCAGACGATGAGACGAAACCAACACCCCGTCGCCCGCCCTGCCCGAATTGCGCCCGCCCCATTTGACTCGCCCGATCCAACATCTGACGGCAACGGCCCGGGAAGTTGGCCGTGGCCTGGACGTGGCCGGGGTGTCCGTTGTAATTACATCGTCTCGGTAAAAGTTACGAAACTTACTACCCGCCCCATCGCCATCACCATCGTCTAGGCCTACTCCAGTTCAGCGCCGACCCGACTTGGCCAGACCAAACTCCCCCATTTAGACCGAGATCACAGTGACATACATTACCTACTAACTATCATGGGTGTGGGCCAACCGACCCGTCGTCCCTCGCAGCTGCGTAACAGGGCTGTTTCAGCTCGTTGCGACCAACCTTGAGTCTTGATTCAGCCCTCGTCTCCCCGGCCATGGCGGTATAGGCAGAGCATCGTCGGGACTCTAGGAGACGAGGGACGCAGAGATGAATATAAAGCCTTGACATGAGCCAGGTCATTCAGCCGTACTCCTCAGCATCAACCTCAACCCCCTCTTCATTCCATTCTTCCGCGCTACACACCCCGAACCCGTCCCCTTCTCGCTGGCCGAAATCAGATACTACCTTATATCTTTACAGAAACCGTCGACAAATTCTCGCTGGACGAGTAGGTGTCCACATTTGTTCTCATTATCGTTTCTTACCTCTATACCTTGTTGACGAGTTATGTCTGTTCCGCCGTCCCACTTCAACACCATTCGAGCTCACGGAGACGCAAATCATGCGCAACAACTTACCTGGACAAATGAGATACGCCTCAACCACGCGCTGAACTGGCAGGGCCTCCTCTCTTACAGCGAGGGTTTCT
This sequence comes from Chaetomidium leptoderma, assembly GCA_033296705.1. Taxonomy (NCBI): domain Eukaryota; kingdom Fungi; phylum Ascomycota; class Sordariomycetes; order Sordariales; family Chaetomiaceae; genus Chaetomidium; species Chaetomidium leptoderma. The sequence goes on along the minus strand of MU856890.1, from coordinate 14,598 downwards.
ACAACGAGCTCGAGAAACACCCCGTTTGGAAGAGTCATCACCGGTCCTTAAAGGGGAACTCTTTGGTTGCGACTCTCTGCTATCCTATCAAGGACGGGTGCATCCTTTTTCAAGGGACGATTCCTGGAAAGTCTTACCGCAATATGATGTTCAGCGATGGAGCCGTTAGAGCACCAAAGTGGTGGCGAGCAAACAGCAAGGTGGGACCCAGCGGAACTGAGCCCAGGAGAGGGCCACACCCAGACGGAATCGACGCCGAAGATGGAGTTGAATTCGCCCTAGAATGCGCCCAGCGTGAGCGAAGTGGTCAGGACACCCTTCCACCGCAGGACGGCCCTCTCCGAATCATTGTTTACGGAATAAAGGTGTATCAGGACAACACCACCAAGACTGGGATTGCATACCGAACTGGCCAAACCGATCTTTGCACCGCCAGCAGCTTCGAAGAACGCCGCAAGGACCCGCCCTGCCAAGTAGTTGCGCAGAGACTGAACATCCTGTTCCTTGACAAAAAGCTGGCCAAACAACAAGACTCGGAAGACAGCCCTGCAAGCAGTCAGTATTCTGATATCGAGTTGACCCCTGCCGAGTTCGACGCCTTGGTCAACAACGCAAGAAAACACCCGCGCCCTCCGAGCAGCAGCAATGGGTCTCAGTATAACCTTGTCGAGTTCACCCCTGCCGAGTACGACGCCCTAGCCAACACAAAAGGCCCATCGCGCCCTCCGAGCCGCAGCGATGGGTCCAAATCATCGCCCGGCGGGCCCCAGGCACAGGCGCCAGGGGCACAGGCGCCAGGGGCACGGCGTCCGGAAAACAATAAAATGGACCGGCTCGCCCAGTCCATGTCGATGCTCAGCACAGGCGGCAGGAGTGTCGCGCCGCCCCGTCCCTCGGCCCAAACGGCACGAGCTACTAGTGTTCAGCTCGCTGGGCGTACTCAAGCTAGGAATACGGGCGACCGAGAGGCCGCCTCACGATCCGCAGCCAACGATCCCCGGAAGAACCAACCGGCTAGCCGAGATGGACCCAGATGATCAGGATCTTGGTTGGGGTTGGAGGGTGGGAGAGCAGTCATCTGCAGTCAGGAAGACCAGAGTAGTATTTTGCGGGCCTAAACTACTTGAGCTAGCTCGCCTGACCGGGAAGGACAACTAGGCAATATACCTCTTCACCCTCCTACCTTTTTTCTCGGCGTGTCATGTGGGTCTTCATTCTTTGCCGTGAACCCCTATCAGGGACCTTGGAGTGCCCCCCCACCTTCCCTTTCTAAAAATATCACGACTGTCTGAGGCAACTCTAGTCGACCTCATTTTTAGTCGACTCCCCATGTCTCTCTCGAGTGATGTCCGCGTTCCAAGCCAGGTCCCTCGTTTTTTCCATTACCGATTTTTCTCAATATTCATGATTTACAGTTCAAGGATGGAGTGTAGTAGAAATCAAACGAAGGTTCGTTTAGACAAAGAGAAAGAAGAAGAAATGTAGAAAGTAGAAGAAAAAAGTTTCATTTTCCATCATACCCCTTGAAGTTTGTTTACTTTCAGCCTTTTCTGTCTTTACAATTCAAAGGCACCCTAACCCTAGGATGCCATTACCACCTATCTATACCTATCTTACTTGCAATTACTAGCTAACGCGCAGCGCCCTCTAAGCATGTGCAACTTGATGGTGTACTAGTGGCCATTCCGTAATCTCACTATCAAGTAAATTGGTACACTTTTTACGGCGTTGAATGCGGGCGGGAGGCGAAGAAAAGTTTGAAGCTCCTGAGGCCGCGGAGCAAGCCGACTTCACCGACAAGGCTGGAATTCCCTAGGGCCGCCGTGTACACCGACAGCCATGATCAAGAGAGATGGGCACTCAGAAAATGAGGCTACGTATCTGAGTACTCAACGCTTCGTAGGGTAACTAGGAGGCAGAACCATCCGACTCAAGTGGGGAGTCCGTTGGGGCAGGAGGCGTTTGGTACCTATGGAGGCTCAACAGCGCTGGGAGCAGAGGAAAATCTTATTCCAGAGAATCGGAGGAAGAGACTTGAGTTAGAGCGGTGGTGATAAGCGTCGGACTTCAGCATCAAGCCCAATGAGTACCCCTAGACAAGTTCTAGTCAGATGGTTATCGGTACAAAACCCAGTGCCGAATTGATAACGCGTTTTCGTAAGGCTCAGGTCCTCCATCATTTCCAAATACTCATTACGCCCAATCCGCCCACACTTTTCAACTTCAAAAGCTCATCCCTCGCAGTCGTTCGCTTGTGAGAAAACAGGCCATTCTAGCAAGTCGAGGCTGAGCCTACTGTGCTACTCGACCAGCGAAACCGCAGATACGCGATTGTGAGAAGTGCCAGCTTTGCCGGCTGCCTGGCTTGGGTTGCTCGACTGAGAAAGCGTTGGCTACAAGGTGAGAAAAGTGACAGTTGAATTGTCTTTTCGTCTCCAGGTTGCTCGTCAGAGGAAGCGGTGGCTGCAAGTCGTGGAGATTGTTAGTTTGGTAAGGCGACCCCGTGTGGGAATTAGACGAGGTATGACACTATGACTTACCATCTCCTTCCAAAGAAGAGGGTTAGCTTCCCACTCCTATTCACCCACAATTAGTATTTGCGGAACCGGTAGCTACTGTGAGAATGCGGTTTAGGGAGTCTGTTTACTTTGCCCAGTTGCCCCTGAGTGCCGAGGTGTTCAGGAACACCCTAACCCTGCATGACATCACCCCACCTAATCTTCCTCCCCACCTCAATGCTTGGCACTAACCCGTGCGGGAGAGCTCGGGAACTTCCGAATCTCCAAACCAAAAGGTCAATTCCATCCATCCTCCCAAGTTCCAACCCTCAACATCACCAACAAAAAAACTGCCGACCTCTATCCCGCCCACACGCCACACAACTCTACCCCCCCCCGCCTCCCGACCGACTACCCACGAAACACCCCCAAGGCCAAAACGACAGGTAAAAAAGAAAAGAAAAAAGAAAAAGAAAAATGGCCGTCTTCCAAAACCGCAAATACCGCTCCACGGCCGACGCCAACACGCTGGGCGCGCGCTACCGCGCCATGATGGCCAAGCGGCCCTTTCTGCTCTTTGGCCTGCCCTTCCTGAGCGTCATCGTGGGCGCGTCGTTTGTGCTGACGCCCGCGACGGCGATCCGGTACGAGCGGCACGACCGCAAGGTGCGGCAGATGACGCGCGAGGAGGAGCTGGGCGTCGGCAAGGGGGGGAGGAAGGTGGATATTCGGGAGGAGTACTACGTACGTTTTTTCTTTCTTTTTCTTTCTCTTCCTTTTTTTCTTCTGGTTTGATGAACCTTTACTCGGAAGAGGGGGGGGAGGGTCGAGTGGTTGTTTGCTGACGTGCGTTTTACTTGTAGAGGCTGTCGGCGAAAGATAACAATGATTGGGAGCAGAAACGGGTTAAGCGGCTCAAGGGAGAGACTGATGGTATTTTGTGAGGGGTCGGCCGTTGGGAGATGCGACAGGGAAGAGGAGGATGACGCTTATGCGGGGATGGATATCGCCGTTTCGCTCTACGCTCGGACGTTTACGGGTGAGTGTCTCGACCGCCATCGACTCCCGCACGGATCCCGAGCTGAACGAACTGAGGCTGAAAGTGGCAGCCCAGGTGGAGTTACAATCGGAAGGGATCCCATACTTCTTGCAATATGCTCTCGGCCAGAACCCGCCATCACATATCTCGTCGACCACGCTCCCTCTTCGATCGTACACCCGGGCAGTACACGTAACCCCGGGGCAGTCTCGCTGATAGTGGCGGGCGAGTGTCTGAGAGCCCGGGCCGGTGTTGCAGAAAAGACAGGGCCAGAACATCGGGATCTTTGGCGGTTTATTGCTTTCAAAATCCAGAGTTAAGCGAAACTGCCTGCTTACGGCTCCAGTCTGCGCGCAGCCGTGTCTGTGGCCGGGAAGTTGCAGCATCGGATGGCCCGAGGCGGGCTGATCGGCCACGGGCAGCGGCTCGACAGCAACAAGGGATTGGTTATTGTGGGCGGCTTCTGGACATTTTCCTTTGGCAAGTCGGGGACCACGACACCAAACAAAGGACACAAAGATTGTGTATTGGTACGGAGGATCACTTTGGAATGCAGAACACTGGCTGAAAACGTCACGGGCATGATACCTACTTGGCACAATGTTTGATGTTTGCTCGTGTGCTTGCAGCGTCGAGGAATCTTCACTGGGACGGGACGCTCGGATCCTTCGTGTTTCAGGAGGACGTGGCGGTGCGTCAATCCAAGGTGCCGGAATCTCAATGACAGAGGGTTTGTGAATCCGGCCCTGTCCGGTTGTCATGGGGTGGCAAACCGGAAACCAAGTCGGTGTCGTGCCAATCGGCCAAGAGTCATACGTTCCGCCTGGTTCTCGTAGGTCGGACGGTCCCTGACTGGGACTTGGGTTCAGACTACCCGCATTGCGATTCAGCAGGATGCCGTCGACTGTTGGATGACAAGACACAGATCGACACAGATCGAGGATTTTATGACGAAGGATAAGACCGACGAGGAACCCTTGGAGTCGGAAGCCACGCCAGTCTCACCAGTCTCCCCGTCCGTCCGAGGCCCGTTATCAAGCGGCTTAATAATAAAGCCCACCGGTTCAGGGATGGATGCGGATGTGCCCCGGGGCCGTCAATGCCCGATCGCGAAAATCATCGATGAGATGACGGATATTTCTCGATCCCCCGATCCCCAGGCAGGTCAAGCCCCGCCCACACCCCGCACATCAGTAATTAGAAGCTTAACTCGCTGTTTCCTGTCTGTCTTGGCTCCCCGCGGTGTTTCGGCTGCACGACAGACGCGCCAAGCATCAAAATTCCTGCCAAGTCGCCAAGCGACAGCCGCTCTGATTCGCACAGATGTGTAGAAAATGGTCGGCATCAAAAACCTGGCGGTGAGGGGCAAATAGAAAAACCACACACGAGCGACGAAACCGAATGATTCAAGCGGTGTTTGCGATGGTTGTCGATTCCCGCCCTTCTGCGCCTCGCGATCTACTCGGGGCCAGCTCGCCCTGGAGGATTTACTCCAGGGTTTTGCCCATTTCGATCTCGGCCGTTATCTTCTCGCGAGGTCGAGAGTCGGCTTCGGGCTCAGAGGGGCAAACGGGTCCAGGCTGGGGTGACCCTGGACAGATTACAGCTCCACAGCTTAGGTATCCGACTGCCCCACTTGGCCCAGCCGGGCAAGCCTGGGCAGCGGGGCTCGATGATGTTTCCGTCGCTTCATCAATGACGTTTACGTCGTTGATTGATTGACGATATGACGGCGTGGTTGCTGAAGTACCGGCGATCAGTGTTTATTTTCCTTTTTTGGTTATGGCAGCAGTTTCAGGAACTGGAACGTGGTCCTTTGTGTGTCAGCAGCAACCTGTCGTGGTCTTGTTGGTTGTCGATGCGAGCGAGGACGAGGAAGGTGTTGTTGTTCGTGTTGTTCGTAACGATTGTTTGACAGCTACGAGCTACGAAGACAACGCTTGTTGATGAGGTGCTTTGTCCCTCTGTCTGGCCCTGCCTGGGCCTCCATCTCATGATGGCTGACATGGTGTGCAGCTAAAACATTGTGTCACCCCACCCCCCCAACCCCGGCCTCCCACACCGCATGCTCTTCCCCAGCTGGTCCTTGCATCGCCCTGCAAGGTACACTACCACACCTCCGTCATGGACGGGCGATCGGCGCCAAGGCCTGGAACCTGTGGTCAGGCACAAAGATGCCGGCATGCAGGACCTGCTTATAATAGCCCCCCCCCCCCCC